>JAQZBX010058136.1:0-17796 GCA_029593785.1 Cabassous unicinctus
CTTTGCTTTTGTATGTTTGCTTTCAGAGGCCATGTCTTCAAGCTCACTAATCCTTTCTTCTGAAATCTGCTGTTATATGACTCCAGTGTAGCTTTTTTTTTTTTTTTAAGATTTATTTATTTACTTTTATCCATTATAACCCCCTCCCCCCATTTTTGCTGTTTTGTGTCCATTCGCTGGGCAATTCTCTGTGTCTGTTTCCTGCCCTCTCTTCTCATCCTTCTCCTCCTGTCTTCACTGGGATTCAATCCTGGGAACCTCTGATGTGGGAGAGAGGCATTCTGCCACCTGTGCCACCTCAGTTCCTAGTTTCTCAGCATGTCTCGTCTTGGCTCTCCCTTGTGTCACTCTCCTGTTACATCATCATCTTGCTGCGTGGCTCAGCAGGGCCTGGCACACCCACGCACGGGACCTGGTGATGCGCTCGTGTGCAGGGCCTTGTGGCCCATGCGCCTTCTACTGGGAGGTCCTGGGATTAAATCCAGGTCCCTCCATATGGGAGATGGTCGTCCAACCATTTGAGCCACATCCGCCCCCCTACAGTGTAGTTTTAATTTCATTTATTGCACTTTTCATTCCCATAAGATCTATTATTTTTCTATGTATGCTTTCAAATTCTTCTTTGTGCTCATCCAATGTCTTCTTAATATCCTTAATCTCTTTAACCATATCATTGAATTTATTAAGGAGATTAGTTTGAATATCTATGATTAGTTGTCTCAACTCCTTTATGTCATCTGAAGGCTTATATTGTTCCTTTAACTGGGCCATATCTTCCTGTTTCTTGGTATGGATTGTAATTTTTTGTTGGTGTCTTGGCGTCTGGCTTACTAGATGTATTTATTCTGGGTACAGTTTCTCTCTTTAGTTTAGGGCTTTCTTGCCCTTTCTTCCTTGCTGGTTGTGTAGTAGGAGCTGAAGATGTAGTTGGTGCTGCAAGCTTTGGAGGCTTAAGCTTCCCTCATTGTCCCAGGGACCGATGAAGCTTCTCCCACCTTTCTCCTTTGCCAGGGGTAGAGACAGAACCATAGTTGTATATAATAATCCAAGTCATGCAGGCCAAGACTGTCTGTAGTTGCCCAGAGAGACTGAAGAAGCTTCACACTCCTTCCTCCCTTGCCTTGGGTGGGGATGGAGCTTCAGGTGAGGGCAGCAATCTATGCTGTGTGGGTCCAAAATGACCACAGCTGCCCAAGTATACAGACTGACTATTCAGTCTGTGCCAGCTGAATGTACCTGGAGTTACCTGGAATGACTGGTGCAGGTCCTGCCAGCTTCCTCCCTGCCAGAGGTGGGGCTGAAAACTAGGCTAGGGCTGTAGTCCAATCTTGGTGGAAAGAAGCCAGTCTCTACCATCAATGCGATTTTCAATCAGCCTGGCTTCCCCTCATGCTGGGGGCAGAGTAAAAATGGCAGCTACTAGCCTTTTTCTGACTTGGACAGGTTCAAACTTTAGCTGCTCCTTGGATTATACATTAGCCATCTGAATTTACTAATCAGTAGCTGAAGTTGATGCCGAAGAGTCTCTTCCTCCCCTGTTTTGGGGAACTGGAACTTCCAATTCCAGCCATGGCTTGCGACGTCAGTGGAGTATGGGCACCGGTGGCTTGTGACGTCAGTGGAGTATGGGCACCGGCCTCTGTGGTGTGGAGTGCTCTACTCATGAATCTTCTCTGCAGACATGCAGTCTCCTACTTCCATTCTTTCAAGGACGTTGCAAGATTCTCTTCTGGTCTCCTGGAGCCCCCGAACAGGTGCTTTAGATAGCTCTGGCTGATTACTAATTGCCCTGTAGCTCAAGCTGACTATTGGAGCTCCTTACTCTGCCACCATCTTGCTGGTAGTTCCTTGAGTTTATTTTGATGGATACGTATAAGTTTTCCAGGGTAAAGGAAAAGAGAGGGAATAGTACATGTAAAGATGTGGAATAATGAAATGTGTTTGGAAAACTACAAATAGTTTAGTATTTTCCGAGCTTTATGAACTGCAAATCTGGGATCTCTGAGCAATATGACTGGCAATATAGTCAGAATAAAGCTCAGGAAATCAATATGTATATAGTTGAACTGAACGGCACCATCAATCAACTGGACTTAATTGTCATTTATAGAATACTTCATCCAACAATTTAATAATACATATTCTTCTCTAGCTCATGTGGAACATTCACCAATATAGACTACATTCTGGGCCATAAAATACACCATAACAAAATTAAAGGAATATAAATAATACAAATTATACTCTCAGACCAAAATGGAATTAAACTAGAAATCAGTAACAGAAAGACAGCTGGAAAATTCCTAAATATTTGAGATTGAACAATACGCTTCTAAATAATACATGAGTCAAAGTAGTCTCAAGGGGAATTAAACAACATTTTGAACTAAATGAAAATCAAAATGCAACTTATCAAAATTTGTGGGATGCTGCCAAGACAGTGCTTAGAAAGAAAGTTATAGCATTAAATGCATATATTTAAGAAGAATGAGTTAAAATCAATAATCTAAGCTTCCACCTTAGCAAACTTGAGAAAGATGAGATGGTTCAAAAGCAAACCAGAGGAGTGGGTGTAGCTCAGTGGTTACGTGCCTGCTTCACATGTATGAGGTCTGGGGTTCAATCCCTGGTACCTCCTAAAAAACAAACAAACAAAAAAGCCAACAAAAGAAAAATTATAAAAGAGCAGAAATCAATGAAATAAAAAACATGAAAACAATAGAGAAAAATCAATGAAACCAAAAGCTGGTTCTTTGAAAAGATGAATAAAATCGATAAATCTCTAACCAGGCTAACTATGAAAAAAAAAAGACACAAGTTACTAATGTCAGAAATGAAAGAAGGGCCACCACTACTGATCACATACACATTAAAAGGATACTAAAGGAATATTTTCAATAACTCTATGCCCATGCATTTGATAACTTAGATGAAATAGTTCGATTACTTGAATGACACAAATTACCAAAACACACAAGGAGAAATAGATCATGTGAAAAGGCATATATCAAAAAAATCCAATCAATAATTAAAGCAGAAAGCACCAGGTTTACGTAGTTTCACTGTTGAATTCTACCAAACATTTAAGGAAAAAATGATACCAATTCTCTACAATCTCTTCCAGAAGACAGAATTAGTAGGAACAGTTCCTAACTCATTCTGAGGTCAGTGTCACCCTAATACCCAAATCAGATTGATATTACAAGAAAGGAAAAGTTTAGACCAGTATCTCTCAAGAAAATAGATGCAAAAATCATCAACAAAATATTAGCAAACCAAATCCAACAGTGTAAAAAAAGAATTATACATTATGACCAAGTGGTATTTATTCCAGCTATGTGAGTCTGATTCAACGATTCAACATTTAAATATCAATTAATGTAATCCATCCTATAAACCAGCTAAAGAATAAAAATCATACAATCATATCTATAGCTATAGAAATATCATTTTACAAAAGTCAGCAGCCATTCTTTTTTTTCCTTTTTTCTTAGGAGGTACTGGAGATTGAACCCAGGATCTTGTACATGGGAAGCAGGTGCTCAACCACTGAACTACATCTGCTCCCCTCTTTTTTCCTTTATAAAAGCAGTTTTATTGAGATATTTCATAAACCATCCAATGTGTACAATCATTAGCTTTTGGTATATTCAGAGATGTGCATTCATCACCACAATCAATTTTAGATTATTTTCATTATTCCAAAAAGAAAAACCCCATACCACTTAGCAGTCATCTCTCAATCCTTCTATACATCCCAGCCCTATATAATCACTAATTTAACCCCAACTCTATGAATTTATTTATCTTTACATTTAAAAAATTATTGTGATTTTTTAAATTAGAAAAGGTGTAGGTTTACAGAAAAGTCATGTAAAAATTACAATGTTCTCATATTATCAACACTTTGCATTAGTGTGGTATCTTTGTTACATTTGATGAAAGAATATTAAAATATTACCGTTAACTACCGTTAATATATAGTTAACTAACTATATTAGTCCATAGTTTACATTAGATGTATTTTTCCCTTATACCAACCTATTATTAACACCTTGTAATAGTATTGTATATTTGTTATAATTCATGAAAGAACATTCTTGTATTTGTACTATTAATCCACATCATCCACAACCGGATTCACTGTGTTATACAGTCCCATATTTTGTACAATGCATCCAAAGTGTATACTTACTGGCTTTCAGTATAATCACAGAGTTGTGCACTCTTCACCACAATCAACTTTAGAACATTTTCACTACTTCAAAAAGAAAAATCCTATACCCCATTTATCCCTCCTATTGTTGACATTGATATTGTACCTTTGTTGCATTTGATGAAAATATATTACAATATTAATGTTAACTATAGTCCATGATTTACATTAGTTGTATTTTTCTCATATATCATTAACACCTTGTAATAGTGACATATGTTTGTTCTAGTTCATGGAAGAACATTCTTGTCTATGTGCTATTAATTATGTTCTTCATCCGCTACTGGGTTTGTTATGTTATACTGTCCCAATTTTATCTTCTAGCTTTGCTTCTATTGACATTTATGACACTAGACTTCCCCTTTCAGTCACAATCAATCTATAAATCAGCGCTGTTAAAATAATACTCATGATAATGTGCTACCATCATCTCTCTCCATTTACAAATATTTACAATCAACTTTATTAAAACTTCTACAGACTTTAAGCTCAGCTCCCCCTTCTCAACCCCCATTCTATCTTCTGGTAACCTATACTTTAGATTTTAACTCCATGATCTTACTCACTGTAATTAGTTCATATTAGTGAGACCATACAATATATGTCCTTTTTTGTCTGGCTTATTTCACTCAACATAATGTCCTCAAGGTTCATCCATGTTGTCATAATCCTGACTTCATTTCTTCTTACAGCTGAATAATATTCCTTTGTATGTGTCTACCACATTCTGTTTATCCATTCATTGCTTGAAGGACACTTGGTTTGTTTCTATATTTTGTCAATTGTGAATAACGCCACTATGAACACTGGTGTGCAAATGTGTGTTCGCATCACTGTTTTCAGTGCTCCTGGATATATTCCTAGTAGAGGGATGCTGAATCATAGGGCAGTTCTACATTTAGTTTTCTGAGGAACCGCCAAATTGTCCTCCACAGTGGCTGCACCATTCTACATTTCCAAAACAGTGAAGGAGCGTTCCTATTTTTCCATGTCCTTTCCAACACTTGTAATTTTCTGTTTTTCTTTTTTTTTTTTAATAATGGCTGTTCTAGAAGGTGTGAAATGATATCTTGTAGTTTTGATTTGCATTTCCTAATAGCTAGTGATGTTGAACATCTTTTTATGTGCTTTTTAACCATTTGTATTTTCTCTTTGGAAAAATATCTATTCAAATAAGTCTTTTGCCTAGTTTTTAATTGGGTTGCTTGTCTTTTTATTGTTGAGTTGTATAATCTCTTTATATATCCTGGAAATTAAACCCTTACTGGATATGTAGTTTTCCAAATATTTTTCCCATTGAGTAGGCTGCCTTTTCACCTTCTTGACAAAGTCATTGGAAGCACAAAAGTGTTTAATTTTGAGGTGGTTCCATTTATCTATTTTTTTCTTTTGTTGCTCATGCTTTGGGTGTAAGGTTTAAAAAACCACCTTCTGCCACAAGATCTTGAAGATGTTTCCCTACATTTTCTTCTAGGAGTTTTATGGTTCTAGCATTTCTATTTAGGTCTTTGATTCATTCTGAGTTAATTTTTGGATAAGGTGTGAGATAGGGATCCTCTTTCTTTCTTTTGGAAATGGATATCCAGTTCTCCCACCATCATTTGTTGAAAAGACTGTTCTGTCCCAGTTGGGTGGACTTGACAGCCTTGTAAAAAATCAACTGACCATAGATATGAGGGTCTATAGCTGAACTCTCAATTTAATTCCATTGGTCAATATGTCTATCTTTATGCCAGTACCATGCTGTTTTTACTTTAGCTTTGTAATATGCTTTAAAGTCAGTAAGTGAGAGTCCTCCAACTTTGTTCTTCTTTTTCAAGATATTTTTGGCTATTCAGGTCCCCATAACCTTCCAGATAAATTTGGTAATTGGCTTTTCCATTTCTGCAAAGTAGGCTGTTGGAATTTTGATTGGGATTGCATTAAATTTGTAAATCAATTTGGGTAAAATTGAAATATTAACAATATTTAGTCTTCCAATTATGAACACAGAATGTCCTTTAATTTATTTAGGTCTTCATTGATTTCTTTTAGGGATATTTTGTAGCTTTTTGAATACAGATCTCTTAAGTCCTCAGTTAAGTTTATTCCTAAATATTTTATTCTTTTAGTCTCTGTTGTAAATGCAATGTTTTTCCTGATTGTCCCCTCAGATTGCTCATTACTAGTGTATAGAAACACTACTGATTTTTGTGTGTTAATCTTGTATCCTGCCACTTTGCTAAACTGTTTTTAGCTATAGTAGCACTGCTGTAGATTTTGCAGGACTTTCTAGATATAGGATCATGTCATCTGTGAATAGTGAAAGTTTTATTTCTTCCTTTCTGATTTGGATGTTGTTTATTTCTTTTTCTTGCCAGATTGTGCTAGCTAGAAGTTCCAGCACAAATTGAAGAGCAGTGGTGACAGTGGGCTTCCTTGTCTTGTTCCTGATCTCAGGGGGAAAGCTGTCACTCTTTCACCATTGAGTATGATGTGAAATCTATGGGATTTCTATATATACCCTTTATCATGTTGAGAAAGTTTACGTCTATGCCTATCTTTTGGTATGTTTTTTATCAAGAAAGGATGCTGGAGTTTGTCAAATGCCTTTTCTGCGTAAATCAAGATGATCATGTGATTTTTCTCCTTTCATTTATTAATGTGGCATATTACACTTACTGATTTTCTTGTGTTGAACCACCCTTGCATACCTGGGATAAAACCCACTTGATCATGGTGTATAATTCCTTTAATATGCTGTTGGATTCGATTTGCAAATATTTTGTTGAGGACTTTTGCATCTATATTCATTAGAGAGTTTAGTCTGTAATTTTCTTTTTTCATGGTATCTTTATCTGGCTTTAGCAATAGGGTGATGTTGGATTCATAGAATGAGTTTGGTTGTGTTGCCTCCTGTTCAATATTTTGGAATAGTCTGAATTGGTATTCATTCTTCTGCGAATGATTGTTAGAATTCACCTGTGAAGCCATCTGGTCCTGGGCTTTACTTTTTTGCGAGGTCTTTTTTTTCAATTTTTAATTTTTTAAAAAGATATTTAGATTACATAAATGTTACATAAAAAATATAGGGGTTGTGAATATTCTCGCTGTCCTGATTTTGTGATAATCAGGGTAGGCTAAACATTTTAGAAACCATGCATGTGTCTCCAGACCTAGTTTTTCTCCCTAGGTCTGGTTTCCAGAATGCTGGTGACAAACTAAGCCTGATTTATTATATTACCATCCTGTATGGGAAAAGACTATCTTTGGTCAACCTTAAGAGATAGAGCAGGGTGACTGATGTGGCATGGGTGGTTGGGCATCTGTCTCCCATATGGAGGGACCTGGGTTTGATCCCCAGGACCTCCAGGTAAAAATGAAAAAAGAAAAATATAGAAGGTGTGTGGGCCACAAGGCCCCGCAAGCAGCTGAGCCCCCCAGGCCCCATGCATGGGTACGCCATCAGGCCCCGTGTGCAGGTGTGCCATCAGGCCCCGCCAAGTCATGCAGCAAGATGATGACGTAACAGGAGAGTGACACAAGGGAGAGCCAAGATGAGATGCACTGAAAAACCAGGAACTAAGGTGGCACAGCCAGTAGGATGCCTCTCTCCCATATCAGAGATTCCGAGGATCGAATCCCAGTGAAGACAGGAGGAGAATGATGAGAAGAGAGGGCAGGAAATGGACACAGAGAGTTGCCCAGCAAATGGACACAGAAACAGCAAAAACAGGGGTGGGTGGGTGTAAAAATGGATAAAAGTAAATAAACAAATAAACCCTTAAAAAAATGTATAGGGGAGGAAGATACGGACTATAGTTAGTAGTAATAGTTTAATGATGCTCTTTCATGATTTGTTAACAAATGTTTCACAATAATACAGGGTGTTTGTGTGTGGGGGTGATGTGTGGGAGCCCTGCATGATGTTATGCATGTTTGTTTTGCTTAAGTTCACGATGTTTCCTGAACACTTATAGTTTATGTATGTTCATGTATGAGTGATATACCTCAATAAATTGTTTAAAAAAATATAGGGGATTCCCATATGCCCTGCTCCCCACACCGCCCAGATTTACCTCCATCAACAACATCCTTCCTGAGTGTGGTGCATTCATTGCAATTGATGAACACATTTTGAAGCACTGCCACTAAGCATGGATTATAGTTTACTTTGTTGTTTACATTCTCTCCCACACAATTCTGTAGGTTATGGCAAGATATATAATGGCCTGTATCTGCTGTTGCAATGCCATTCAGGACAATTCACAAGTTTTTTGGGAGGTTTTGATGCTGATTTAATCTCTTTACTTGTGGTTGGTTTATTGAGGTCTTCTATTTCTTCTAGGGTCAATGTAGGTTGCCATGCGTTTTTAGGAAATTGTCTATTTCATCTATGTTGTCTAGTTTGTTGGTGTACAGTTGTTCATAATATCATCTTATGACATTTTTTTATTTCTGTGGGGTCAGTAGTAATGCCTCCCTCTCATTTCTGATTTTATTTATTTGCATCTTCTCTCTTTTTTTCTTTGTTAGTCTAGCTAGGGATTTGTCAATTTCATTGATCTTCTCAAAGAACCAGCTTTTAGTTTTGTTGATTCTCTCTATTGTTTTTTTTTTTTTTTTTTTTTTTTTTTTTTTTTTTTTTTTTTTTTTTTTTTGTTCTCAATTTCATTTATTTCTGCTCTGCTATTTCTTTCCTTCTGCTTGCTTTGGGATTAGATTGCTATTCTTTTTAGTTCTGCCAGGTGTTTAATTAGCTCTTTGATTTTAGCTCTTCCTTCCTTTTTAATGTAGGCACTTAGTGCTATAAATTTCCCTCTCAGCACTGCCTTTGATGCATCCCACAAGTTTTGGTATGTTGTGTTCTCATTTTCATTCATTTCAAGATATTTACTAATTTCTCTTATAGTTTTTCTTTGACTCACCGAATTGTTTAAGAATGTTGTTTAAACTCCATTTTTGTGCATTTTCCAGACCTTCACCTGTTATTGACTTCCAGCTTCATTCCCTTATGATCAGAGAAAGAGCTTTTTATAATTTCAATCTTTTACAATTTATTGAGTCCTGTTTTGTGACCCAACAGGTGGTCTATCCTGGAGAATGATTCATGAGCACTTGAAAAGAATGTGTTTCCCACTGTTCTGGAATGCATTGTTCTATATATGTCTGTTAGGTCTAGTTCATTTATCAAATTATTCTAGTTGTCTATTTCCATATTCGTCTTCTGCCTAGATGTTCTATCTATTGAGGTGAATGATGTATTGAAGTCTCCAACCATTATTATTATAGAGATGTCTATTTCTCCTTTCAGTTTTGCCATTGTTTGCCTCATGTATTTTGGAGCACCCTGGTTAGATGCATAGATATCTGTGATTTTAATTTTTTCCTTGTGAATTCCCTCTTTTATTAATATATAATATCCATCTTTTTCTCTTATTACAACTTTGCTTGTAAAGTCTATTTTGTCTGATATTAGTGTAGTGACCCCAAGTTTTTTTTTTGGTTACTGTATGTGTGGAATATCTTTTTCCATCCTTTCACTGTCAACCTATTTGTATCCTTAGATCTAAGGTGGCTTTCTTGTAGATAGCATATAGAAGGCTCATAAATATATATATATATTTAGGTACCGGGAGCCAAGGATTGAACCTGGGACCTTATATGTGGCTCAACCACTGAGCCACATTGGTTTCCCAAGTTGGTTTTTTTGTTTGTTTGTTTGTTTTGCTTGTTTTTTATTTTTATTTTTAATTTTTTAATTTTTAGGAGGCACTGGGAACCAAATCTGGGACCTCCCATGTGGGAAGTAGGTGCTCAACCGCTAAGCCACATCCACTCCCCAACACACATATATATTTTTATCCATTCTGCCAGTCTGTTTTGATTGGGGAGTTTAATCCATTAACACTCAATGTTATTACTGTAAAGGCAGGACTTACTATACCCATTTTATCCTTTTGTTTTTAAATGTCAT
This sequence comes from Cabassous unicinctus, assembly GCA_029593785.1. Classification (NCBI taxonomy): domain Eukaryota; kingdom Metazoa; phylum Chordata; class Mammalia; order Cingulata; family Chlamyphoridae; genus Cabassous; species Cabassous unicinctus. Next base: position 10,173 of record JAQZBX010058136.1, read on the forward strand.
ATCTTATTTTTATCACTCATTTTATCCTTTATTTACTTTTACTGATAATCTTCATTTTTAGACCCTCTTCCAAGCCTCTCTCTCTTGTCTTTTCCTTTCAGCTTGCAGGACTCCCTTTAGTATTTCTTGTAGGGAAGTTCTCTTGTTAATAAACTCTTTCATCTTCTGTTTATTTGTGAATATCTTAAATTTTCCCTCAGTTTTGTAGGACTATTTTGCTGGATATAGGATTCTCAGCTGGGAGTTTTTCTCTTTCAGTATGTTAAATATATCTTATCACTTCTTTCTTGCCTCCATGATTTCTGATGAGAAATCATAACTTAATCTTTTTAGGCATCCCTTGTATGTGATGAATTGCTTATCTCTTGATGCTTTCAGAATTCTCTATCTTTGGCATTTGACATTCTGATTAGTATGTGTCTCAACATAGGTCTATTGGATTTATTCAGATTGGAGTACACTGTGCTTCTTGGACATGGTTATCTGTGTCTTTCAAAAGAGTTGGGAAATTTTCTACCATTATTTCCTTAAATATTCTTTCTGCTCCCTTTCTCTTCTCATCTCTTTCTGGGATACCCATGGCATGTATGTTTATTGCCTCATGCTGCTCATTTTTTTCCAGTCTCTTCTCTATCTGTTCTTCTGTTTGTTTGATTTTGGAAGCCTTGTCTTCTTGCTCACTAATTCCTTCTTCTGCCTCTTCAAATCTGTTGTGGTAAGCCTCTAGTGTATTTTTAATTTAATTAATTAATTTATATTTCTTGTTATCCTCTAGTGTATTTTTAAATTTCATTTAATATGCTTTTTATTCCCATAAGATCTGTTATTTTTGCATGCCTTCAAATTCTTTATGCTCATCCAGTATCTTCTAATTTATTTATTCCCCCTCCCCTGTTGTTTCATGCTTGCTGTCTGCTCTCTGGGTGTTCTTCTGTGTCTGCTTGACTTCTCTTCAGGCAGCACCAGGAACTGATTCTGGGACATTGTGGAGTGGGAGAGAGGTGCTCAATCTCTTGCACCACCTCAGCTCCCTGGTCTGCTGCATCTCTTATTGTCTCTCCCCTGTGTCTCTTTCTGTTGCATCATCTTGCTGCACCAGCTCTCCACGTGGGCCAGCTGGCCATGCGGGTAGCTCATCGCATGGGCCAGCTTGCCTTTCACTAGGCAAGGTCGAATCCTGGACCACCTATATGGTAGACAGGAGCCCAATTGCTTGAGCCACATTTGCTTCCCACCATTTCTTGAAGATACTGTTTTGTCTGTTAACATGGACTTGGTAGGTTTTTTTTAAAAAAAACAGTTGGCCGTAGAGGTGAGGGTTTATTTCTGGATTCTCAATTCTATTCCACTGATTGATGTGTCTATCTTTATGCTGCTGTTTTGACCACTGCAGCTTTGTAGCATGTTTCAAAGTCAGAAAGTGGAAGTTCTCCCACATCACTCTTCTTTTTTAGAATGCTTTTGGCTATTCGGGTACACTTTCCCTTCCAAATAAATTTGGTAATTGCCTTTTCTAAATCTGTAAAGTAGGCTGTTGGAATTTTGATTGGTATTGTATTGACATCTTCATGATATTTAGTGTTCCAATCCATTTACACAGAATGTCTTTCCATTTGTTTAGGTCTTCTTTGATTTCTTTTAGCATTCTTTTGTGGTTTTCTGAATATAGGTCCTGTACTTCTTTGGTTAAATTGATTCCTAAATATTTGTGTCTCTTTGTCACTATTGCAAATGGAATTTTTTCCCTGATTTCCTCCTCAGATTAATACTAGTGTAAAGAACCATTACTGATTTTTGCATGTTGATCTTGTATCCTGCTACTTTGCTGAACTCATTTATTAGCTCAAGTAGCTTTGTTGTAGATATTTCAAAATTTTCTAAATATAGGATCATGTCATCTACAAATAGTGAGAGTTTTACTCCTTATTTTCCTATTTGGATGCCTTTTGTTTATTTTTCTTGACTAATTTCTCTAGCTAAAACTTCTAGCACAGTATTGAATAAGAGTGGTGACAGTGGGCATCCTTGTCTTGTTCCCAATCTTAGAGGGAAAGCTTTCACCTTTCCCTATTGAGTACGATGTTAGCTATGGGTTTTTCATGTATGTCCTTTATCATGTTGAGAAATTTTCCTTCTCTTCATGTCTTTCAAAGTATTTTTATCAAGAAAGGATGCTGGATTTTGTCAAATGTCTTTTCTGTATCAATCGAGATGATCATTTGTGTTTTTTCCTTCAATTCATTAATGTGGTGTATTACGTTAATTGATTTTCTTATGTTAACCACCCTTGTATACCAGGAATAAATACCACTTGGTTGTGATGTATAATTCTTTTGATATGCTATTGAATTTTATTTGTTGAGAATTTTTGCATCTATGATCATTAGAAAGATTGGTCTGTAATTTTCTTTTCTTGTAGTATCTTTGGTATTAGGCTTTGGTATTAGGGTGATGTTGGCTTCATAAAATGTGTTGGGTAATTTCCTCTCCTATTCAACTTTTTGGAAGAGTTTAAACAGGATTTGTGTTAATTCTTCTCTAAATGCTTGGTAGAATTCACACGTGAAGCCATCTGGTCCTGGACTTTTCTTTGTTGGGACATTTTTGATGACTGATTCAATCTCTTTAAATGTAATTAGTTTGCTAAGTTCTTTTATTTCTTGTAGAGACAATATAGGTTGTTTGTGCATTTCTAGGAATTTGTCCATTTCATCTAGGTTGTCTAGTTTGTTGGCATACAGTTTCTCATATCTTCTAATGATCCTTTTTATTTCTGTGGGGTCAGTCATAATGTCCCCCTTTCATTCCTAATTTTATTTGTTTGCATCTTCTTCTTGTTTCTGTTAGTCTTGCTAAGGGTTTGTCAAATAATCAGCTTTTGGTTTTGTTGATTTTCTCTATTGTCTTTGTTGTTGTTGTTCTCAATTTCATTTATTTCTGCTATAATCTTTGCTATTTCTCTCTTTCTGCTTGCTTTGAGATTGGTTTACTGTTCTTTTTCTAGTTTCTCCAGTTGTTCAATTAGTTCTTTGATTTTAGCTCTGTCTTCTTTTTTAATATAGGAGTTTAGGGCTATAAATTTCCCTCTCAGCCTGCCTTCCTTGTATCCCATAAGTTTTGATAAGTTGTGCTCTCATTTTCATTCATCTCGAAATATCTACTAATTTCTCTTGCAATTTCTTCTTTGATCCACTGATTGTTTAAGATTGTGTTGTTTAGCCACCACACAATTACAAATTTCCCCCTCTTATTGATTTCCAGTTTCATTCCATTATGATCTGAGAAGGTGCTTTGTATAATTTCAGTCTTTTTATATTTATTGAGACCTGCCTTGTGACCTTTCTCCAGTCTATCCTGGAGAAAGTCCCTGAGCACTTGAGAAGAATGTATAACCCGCTGATTTGGGATGCAGTGTTCTGTAGGTGTCTGTAGGTCTAGCTTGTTTATCATATGGTTCAATTTCTCTGTTTCCTTGTTGATCTTCTGTCTAGTTGTTCTATATAATGTTGTGAATGGTGTGTTGAAGTCTCCAATGATTATTGTAGAGATGTCTATTTCTCCCTTCATTTTTGGTTTTGCCAGAGTTTGCCTCATATATTTTGGAGTACCCTGTTTAGGTGCATAGACATTTATGACTTATTTCTTCCTGGTAGATTGTCCCTTTTATTAATATATAATGGCATTCTGAATCTCTTATAACTTTTTTTGCATTTAAGGTCTGTTTTGTCCGATATTAGTATAGCTACACTGGGGGGTTGGGGTGGGGTGGGGTGTCTCATAGAACTGTACACCAAAAAGAAAAAATAAAGTCAATTAAAAAAAAAAAGTATAGCTACACCTGCTCTTTTTTGGTTACTATTTGTGTGGAGTATCTTCTTCCAACCTTTCACTTTCAGCTGGTTTGTATCCCTGGGTATAAGGTGAGTCCCTTGTAGGCAGCATATGGATGGCTTGAGTTTTTTTATCCTGTCTTTCAGCCTGTGTCTTTTGATTGAGGAGTTTAATCCATTCACATTCAGTGATATCACTGTAAATGCATTATTTAGTTCCACCATTTTATTCTTTGGTTTTCATATACCATATCTTATTTTCATCTCTCTTACTACTCTCTTGGTTAACCTTTTTTCTAGTCTTGGCTTCTACACTCTCCTCCAAGCCTCTCTCTCCTGTATTTTTATTTTGGGCTGGAAGGCTCCCTTTAATATTTCCTGCAAAGGTGGATTCTTTTTTACAAACTCTCTTAGTTTCTGTTTGTTTGAGGATATTTTAAACTCACCTTCATATTTGAAAGACAATTTTGCTGGATAAAGAATTCTTGGCTGGCAATTCTTCTCTTTAGGTATCCTAATTATATCATACCACTGTCTTCTTGCCTCCATGGTTTCTGATGAGAAATCCACCCTAAGTATTACTGGGCATCCCTTGTATATGATGGTTTGCTTCTCCCTTGCTGGTCTCAGAATTTTTTCTTTATCTTTTAAGTCTGATATTCTAAGTAGTATGTGTCTTGAAGTAGGTCTATTCATATTTATTCTGATTGGGATATGCTGCACTTCTTAAACATGTAAATTTATTTCTTTCATGAGAGTTGGGACATTTTCAGCCATTATTTCCTCAAATACTCTTCCTTTCCCTTTTCCCTTCTCTTCTCCTTCTGGTACTCCCATGACATGTATGTTGTTGCACTTCATGTTATCATGCAACTCCCTGAGCCTTTGCTCAATTTTTTCCATTCTTTTCTCTCTCTGTTCTCTCTCTTCAATTTCAGCTGTTCTGTCTTCTGTATCGCTTATTCTTTCTTCCATCATTTCGAGTCTTCTGTCATATGCCTCTAATGTGCTTTTTATCTCCTCTCTCCTGTCTTTCATTCCATGAGCTTTGTTATTTTTCTACTCAATTTTTCAAAGTCTTTTTTGTACTCACTCAGTGTCTTCTTGATGTCATTTATCTCTTTAGCCATATTGTCTTTCAACTCATTAATTTGTTTTAGGAAATTTGTATGAAACTCGATTAGTTTTTTCAAATCCATGTCTCTCTGGGGCTTTGACATAGTCCTTTGCTTGGGCCATTTATTCCATTTTCTTAGTATGGCTTATAATTTTTTGCTGGTGTCTAGCCATCTGATTATGATGGTGAATTTACTCTGATGCTCAGTTTCTCTCTCTTTTGTGAGAATTAATGGCAGTAGGCTGTTTTACTGCCATTCTTTGATTCTTGGTTCAATCTGTTCTAGGTCTTTAGGATTGTCCCTGTTAGTTGCTCAAATCTGGGCCCTGGGTTGCAGACCTGCTTCCAAGGGCCTTGTGGAGGGAAGCTGTAAAGGCTGGAAAAAAGCTTCTCTTACTTAACTTCCTCACATGTACTTCATTAGTCGGCCAGCATATGGCACTCTTCAGCAGCCCTCTCAGTTCAAATCCTGGTCAGAGTGTGTTGGCTGCAATATGGACCAATGTGATGGAGATCAATGTGATGGAGGTTCCTGCCTGGAGACTAAGAGCCTCATAATTCAAACTTTCTCAGAGGCTGTTCTGCAACCTTTGCCAGCAACCCCCTCCCTTTTCCCAGGCACAAAATAATTCCACTCCCCTCAGCATCCTCAACAACCAGTTCCCGTCAGTAGGGAGAGTGATTGAGAGGGTCAGATCTTTTCAGTCCCATGCACGTTTCCAGGGTAAATATTGGCATGGCCCCACCTGTCCTGGAAGGGCTCGTGGGACACAGCAGACCGATTTTGTGGGCCAAAAGCTGAATCAGCCTTAGGCTGCATCCCTCTCTCTCCCCTTTCCTGGGGGTGGATCCTCATGGCCCCCTTTGTCTGTACCAGCTGGCTGGAGGCTGGAGAATTCAAAATTGTCTGCTCATAGGGTGGAGTAAGGGTGCCTGCAGCTGCAGTTGCAGCTTTCACTTACAGCCTTTGCATTGAGATTCTCTTCCTTTCTCCCTCTCTTTTTTGGCCGGTGTCCAACCTTCCCCTAATGTACTAAACCCTAGAACACTTTTTCCAGCCCATTTCTGCCTGTCCTTTAGCTATTTTTCTGGAAGCAGAGAGAGTACTGTTTCTTTCTACCCTGCAGTCTTCTCAGAAAGCTCCCTGGATTAAGTTTAAGAACATGTTTTTCTGGGGTGCATAGCTCCAAACCATCACAATGCTAAAGTAATTGAATTGTACACTTTAAATAGGTGAATTGTATCTATGAATTATATTTTTTTCAAGATTTATTTTAATTCCTCCCCTCCATCCCCCCCCACCTGTTGTTTTTGTGCTTGCTGTCTGCTCTCTGTGTGTTCTTCTGTGTCTGCTTGTCTTCTCTTTAGGCAGCACCAGGAACCGAACCTGGGACCTTCCAGAGTGGGAGAGAGGCACTCAATCTCTTTCACTACCTCAGCTCGCTGGTCTGCTGCATCTCTTATTGTCTCTCCTCTGTGTCTCTTTCTGTTGCATCATCTTGCTGCGCCAGCTCTCCTGCATGGGCCAGCTCTCCACATGGTCCAGCTCTCCACTCAGGCCAGCTTGCCATGTGGGCCAGTTTGCCTTTCACCAGGAGGCCCTGGGAATCGAACCCTGGACCTCCTATATGGTAGACGGGAGCCCAATTGCTTGAGCCACATCCATTTCCCTGAATTATATCTTAATACACTGTTTATAAAACAAGTTATTTCATAAATAGAACAAAAATAGAATGCTATGAAAAGAAACAACTAGAAAACCAGAAAAAAAAAACACTTGGAAATTTAAAGTACTGGTGCCAAAATTTATACACACACATATACATATGTATGTCTATGTGTAAGGAAATTTCTCAGTATATGGTGCAATAAGGTAAAGAGGCAGAAAATATGAAAGATAAGAAACCAAGCAAACTAATTCATGAAGTCCAATGTCTATCTAAAACAAGTTCCAAAAATGGAGAACAGAGAAAAATGGAAATAAATAGTAAAATAATAATAATAATAATTAAAGACAATTTCCCATCACTAGAGCACATGAATATTCAGTTCCAAAGTGCCCAGCATCATGAATAAAAAAGACCCATCTGACATCATGCAAAACTTCAGAATGTCAAGAATAATGGAAATGTCCTACAAGCTGCAAAAATGGGGCAGGGGCAGATACATTTTGGCATAAGATGCCTCATCAGAAATCTGGGTCCTCAAAGAAGATGGAGCACTACCTAGAAATATCTGAGGGACAATAATTTTGGACCTAGACATATAGAACAAGCCAACGTTTTATGGCAAAATAAAGGTATTTGCCAATATGGAAGGACTCAGAAGGTTTACCTTGCACACACCAAAATGAGGGGATAGTCCTCAAAGAAGGGCTCTAGGAAGAAACTGTGGGTCCTCCACAGGAAGGCAATGAAGGAAAGTCCTTGGGTGACACCCAAGCAGCAGTCTTGGTGAGTGACTAGTCCAAAAAGGAGTAGAATGGAGAGCTCCAAGAGGGAAATATTCAAACAAACATCAGAGGCTGTGCAGAAGCCCCCACCTGCATCAGTGAGGTACATTCACCAGCCCATCCTCAACAGAGTCCCAGTGTCTAGGGATCCCTTGGTGGGGGGCTGCTCTCCTACTGGGCCCCAGAGGCAGAGGGCAGGGAAATAACCGAGACGCACAGCTACCC
>JAQZBX010058137.1:0-17803 GCA_029593785.1 Cabassous unicinctus
GATCACTCCACGTCGTCGATCTGCCAGCTGCTAGATGACCCAAGCTTCTCACTCCGTGCGCCCACAGCACAGACCCTAGGGCAGGACTGTGCCCACAGTCGGCCGTCCCCGGAGATCTGAATCGTGAGTACCCACCTAGATCGATGCCATCTTGGTCACCTCTAATGTAAGCATTTAGAGCTATATATTTTCCTCTCAGCACTGCCTTTGCTGCATCCCATAAGGTTGGGTATGTTCTGTTTTCCTTTTCATTCACCTAAAGTATTTCCTAATTTCCTCATGATTTCTTCTTTGACTGTTTAAAAGTACATTGCTTAATTTCCACTTATTTGTGAATTGTCCACTACTCCCTGTTACTGAAATTTGGCTATTTTATCCATTTTGGTTAAGGAAGATACATTGCATGATTTCAAGTTTTTTAAATCTATTGAGCCTTGCTTTTACTTAACATATTTTCTATCATGGAGAATGAGCTATGTGCACTAGAAATGAATGTGTATTCTGCTCCTGTTTGGTGAAGGGTTCTATCTATCTATCATCTATCTATCTATCTATCTACCTATCTATCTATCTATTTATCTATCATCTATCTATCTCTCTATCATCTATCTAGTCTATCTATCATCATCCATCTTTCATTTTTCTATTTTCATTGTCTCCATGGTTAAGAATATTGTTCAAGTCTTCTATTTACTTATTGACCTTCTGTTTCTATATCTAATCCATTATTCAATGTATTGAAGTATCCTACTATTTATGAAGAACAATATATTTTTTCCATTCAAATCTGTCAATATTTGCTTCGTATTTTTGGGCTCTGTCATTTCATGCATACATGTCTTTTTGTTGAATTGGCCCTATTATCAGTATATAGTGACCTCTTTTGTGCCTCAGAATAGTTTCTAATTAACATCCACTTTATCTGATATTAGTATGCCTACTTCAGCTCTTTTCCATACTATTTGAATGGTATATATTTTTCCATCCTTTCACTTTAAACCTGCTTGTGTCTTTGAATTTAACATGAGTCACATATAAATAGCATACCGTTAGGCCATGCCTTTTTGTCCATTCTGTCAATCTCTGTATTCTGATTGAGAGTTTAATCCATTATAGTTACGGTCATTTCTACCATTTTGCTATTTTATCTTTGTAAGTCATATTTTTTATGACCTTCATTTCATCCTTTAATGGCTTATTTCATATTTATTTGATTTTTTGTGTTGTACCATTTTGAGTCCTTCTCATTTCTTTCTGAATATATTTTTCATGTATTTTTCTTGGTGGTTACACTGGGGCCAAAATTTCACACCCTTAGTCTATAACAATCATGCTGACTTGATACCAACTTAATTTCTATAACGTACACATACACTGATCTTATTCTCCTCCAACTCCCACTTTTCTTTGTACTTGTTACAAATTATATCTTTATGCATTATATTTCCAATATTATAGATTTATCATTACTTTTCTTTGCCTTTGATTTTAGAACCTATAAAAAGTAAAAGTACAGCTACATATGAAAAATATGACACAATAGTACTGGCAATTATAACTATAAAGACTGGATGCCTTTTTCTTTATGCCACTCTGATCCACTGTTTAGTGTCCATTCCTTTCAGTCTTAAGAACTCCCTTAAGCACTGCTTATAGGGCAGTTCTAGTGGTGATGAACTTCCTCAGATTTTATTTCTCTGGAAATACCTTAAACTTTCTCACATTTTTGAAAGAAAGTTCTTGCTGGATATAAAATTCTTGATTGGCAGTTGTTTTCTCTGAGGACTTTAAGTATTTCAACTCACTGCCTTCTTGCAAACATGGTTTCTGATGAGAAAATGGCACTTTGTTTTAATGGGGTTCCCTTGTACATAATCCATTGCTTTTCTGCTGCAGCTTTCAGAGCTCTCTCTTTTTTCTTGATATTGAACAGTTTGATTTCTATGTGTCTGTTTGTGGTTCTTTTTGACTTTATTCTTATGGTGGTTTGTTGGGCTACTGGAAAGTCCATATTCATGTCTTTCATTAAATTCATGATGTTTTCTGCCATTATTTCTTTAAACATTCCTTCTGACCCTTCTCTCTTTATTTTCCCTCTGGGAATCCCATAACTTCTGTATTGGTAAATTTGATGGCATCCTATACACCTCTTAGGCTCTGTTTTCTTTTCTTTTCTTTTCTTTTTATCATTTTTTTTTGAGTATTTATTTTTTTGCTCCTATTCCTGAAACATTTTATTTGTTTTGACTTCATGGTTAATGATTCTTTCTTCTACAGGAAATCTTTTGTGGAAATTCTCTAGGAAATTTTTCATTTCACTTATTATGATCTTCAACTCAAAGTTTTGTTTTTGGTTCCAATTGAGCATCTCAAAGAGATACTAGTTCATAAATTGTTATCTTCATATTCTTTAATTCTTTTTCCATGTTTCCTTTACCTCCTTGACCTTGAAGATCCTTTTTTATAGTCTTTGTTATGCCCAAAACCTGGTCATCTTCATTGATGGTTTCCGGATTTTTTCTTGGTTCCTTTGCATGGGCCATCATTTCTTGTTTCTTTGCCTTATAATCTTGTGTTGCTGGTGCACACTGTAAATTTTAATATTTTAAAATTTTAACTCTGGGATTTACTCCCTGAGTCATCTGTTCATTAAGAGTGTATCCAGCGAATGATATGACAGAAGTTTTCTTGAGATCCAGGAGCTAACAAAAAACAACAACAATGAAAACTGGAAACAGCCCCATTCATAGTTTTTGCAAATTGCCATTAATTTGGCTTGTGGTTTACATCAGAGCTTATCCCTCCTATCAAGAAGATAAGCCCCAGGAAAATGTAAAGTATAGGGTCCTCTCTGTCATATCTGTGCCTGCATGGAGCCATGGAGTTTATTTCTTTTCCTGGGTTTATTCTTGTTCAGGGCCACCGGAATTCTTGTGTTTACACTTTACTCATCCCTGTACTCTTTTTGAAATAGACTTTCCTACCATCCTGATTGTTCTATTATATGAATTAATGCAGGTAGTCCTTTGCCACAGTCTGCTTTTCCCTAATTATTTCACTGCTTTAGTTGTCAACAAGCAGCTTCTTTGCCTTCAGGAAAACTTCCAAGAGGGCAGATAGTGACTGGTTATTTCAGGCTTCCACCAGATAGAGTGGCACCACAGTTTTCACATGGGGTTTTTGTGCTCCATATGGAAGAGGGTCAGTGACCTAAAGTGTGAGCACAGGCTAGCTCCAAAATATGCAGGGGAGGGATGGAGGGGGCACTAGAAAGTGCTCCACAAAATTCACCTACCATTTTTCAGGTTGCTTTTTCTTGATTTGGCACTTTCCCAGTTATTGCAACCATTTATGTGTTTTCCAGTTTTCAGGATGATTACTCTGACAGGTTTGGTTAGTTGTTTAAAGAATTTGTGCTTGGGCAGCACTGTGGTCTTGGATAGTACCACCTTGGTCAACTGAAACCGGGAACAACTCTATGATAATACAATGGCTCATGTGATGGTTAGGCTAATGTGACATCTCATGCAGGAAATTGTGCCCAGTTGTTTGGTCAAGCAAGTACTGAGCTAATTGTAATACAAGGATATATATGGAGTTTAGTCATCAGTGAGTTTACAGCATAGATGGCTGATTATATGTACAGTCAACCAGTTTGATTGCCATCAACAGTGAGTGATGTTTTATCCAATCAGTTGAATGTTTTAAAAGGGGAAGTGATTTCAGCATTCAGAGAGAATTTTCTAGCTCATCATTGGACAGCCAATGCCTCCTGGGAACTCATCAAGGGCCTTCATGAGATCTTCATTAGAGCCCCTTGGATTGCAGCCTGCCTGTGGACTCTGGACTTGTGCATCCCCACAGTCACATGAAAGAATTTTATAAAATTTCATACTATTTACAGAATCTCCTGTTGATTTTGTTTTACTAGAGAACGCTGACTAATACGACCCACTTCTGGTAAAAAATTCTGTTTTAGTTAGACAAAGTGGTGCTGATACAATGTAACAGAAATCTGTTGGCTCTTATAAAAAGTATTTATTTAGGGTAAAATCTTACAATGGGAAGGCCCTAAAGAGCCCAACCCAAGGTATCATAAGAGGTGCTTCGTCACCCAAAATCTGTTGCATGTGTTGAAACAAGATGGCAGGTGATACCTACAAGGGTTCAGCCTTCCTCTTTCCTCTTAAGGCTCCATGGTCCCAGTTTCTTCTCATCTCAGCTATAGGCTGGCTTAGGGCTCATCTCTCTTCCTCTGGGCTTATTTTTTCCTGGCTCAACTTCTCTGTTCTCTTCACAAGGTCAGCTTTAAACTATCAGGCTCACCTCTATTCCTGGGGACACAGGATCCTCTGTGTATCTTCTTCCATTTGAGAGTCTGTTTTAACAGCCCACCAATTGCTGGGATACAACATGAGTCTTACTCTAATGACATGGCTAAATCAAAGCACTAATCTAAGACAATTTAATCAGATATCTTAGCTGAATCTAATACAACCAAAGAGTTATCATGCCCAGAGGAACAGACAAGTTTACAAACATTATCTATATATCTTATTTTAGAATTCATAAATAATATCAAAATTCAACACCACATAAATTATGTGCAATGATTTTAAGTTGAATAGCAAAGAGTAGGTATGAAATGATTGGAAAGACAAGTCACAGAATGGGTGTACCTAGGTGTATTATTCAGCCAAAGGGGTGCTGATACAAAATACTAGAAATTGGTTGATTTTAATAAACGGTATTTATTTGGGGTAGAAGTTTAAAGTTACTAGGCCATAAAGCATCAGTTTCTTCCTTCACCAAAGTCTGTTGCCACATGTTAGAGCAAGACAGCTGCTGACATTTGCCAGGGTTCAGGCTTCATGGGCTCCTCCCTTCCCAGGGCTCTGTTTCTCTCCATGCTCAGTGCCTCTGTTTCCTCCACAAGGTCAGCTGTAGACTATCAGGTGAATGGCTCATCTCTTCCCAAGGCCTTCTCTCCTTCCTCATGACCAAGCTCCTCTGTGTGCTTGCTTCCCTGGGCTCAAGCATTAAAACTCAGCTTCAGAACTTCAACTAAAAAAAACTCCAACTCTGTCCTTTGCCTTGTCTTTTATCTTTGAGACACCACCACCAACGGCTCAATGTCCTACTGATATTGCTCAATCAAATCCCTAATCATGTCCAGATAAACAGACCAGTTTACAATCATAATCCAATATCTATTTTTGGAATTCATAGATATATCAAACTGCCAAACTGCCACACTCCATCCTCTGAATTCCAAAAATACATTACAATATTCAACAAACCTTAAATCAGTAACAATGCAAGTACAAAATTATATCATAATCAGTTTAAAGAAATACAGTTCTTCTTGAGCAAAGTTCCGTCTGATGTAGACCTCTGAAGCTTACAAAACCATTTAATTGCTTCCAATACACAAATGGAAATACAAAGGATAAACATTTTAATTACCTTAAGGAGAAATTGGGAGGGAAACATGAGTCAGGCCCTCTGCAGTGCAGTAAACTTGCAGGGAATTCTTCATTAGATGTCAAAGTCTGTTAGTCATTCTTAAGATGATGGATTTTTTTTCCTTGGGGCCACATGGGGACCCACCTTTTCCACAGGCTTGCCCAACAACCATTTTCTTGATTCCACCCTTATCAAGCATCTGGGTGTCAAACAAACTCCAGACCTAACCCTCCAAGAGTGTTGGGGTGATTGCCACATCTTACCCAATATTTGGGTTAGAGTCTTAGCCCCTCTAGTACAGTGAGGTGAAGACAACACTCCCCCCTAACCTTTGGCATACAGGCTTAACCTTGTAATCCTAGTTGTGCAACCTTTGTAAGGTTCATAGCATAAGGATGGAGTGCAGGGATTTCAAGTTGGATGGTTTGTAGAGAATGTGGAAGAAGTTTATGTTATGATACAAAGGTTGTGCCACTAAAGTTTTGGTTAGTTTTAAGGAAGGATTGTTGAATATCAGAGAACAGTGGTGCAAGAGTGAACATTGGGTGGTGCTTAATAGGTATGTAATTAATGGTTGTTTAATCACCAATAATGAGTGTGAGAGGGATTATACTTCTATGGAACAGAGTAGGTGTTCAGGCAATATAAATAAATGCTACAACTTGGTTGTATAATGATTATAGGTTAATATGTATGTGATAGTGTATAATGATTGGAATTTTAGCAATTCACAAAGGGTGCTCAAGGTGTATAATCTGAATTACAAAATGGGCATGCAGATTTCATAGGCAAATATAACAGCTTGTCGTGCAAGAAGTCATATTTGGATGATTCAAAATGGGTGTTCAAGGAGTTTTTGAATTGCAAAAGGTGCCAATACTAGAGATAATGTTAGAAAGAATCAGCAAGGCTGTGCAGAGCAGAAATAGAGGTAATAGTATTGCTATGCAGTAGGTTAAGTTGAATAGCACGGAGAGGATTGTCTGAAACAAATTTGGATGGAGCACAATGGATATATGGCATTGTAAGTGGAATAAAACACAGTGGGTTTGCAAGGAGTTATGGTCAAATAGCAAATGGAGTATAGGCAAGGTTTGATGTTTAATGCAGAGTGCAAGAGTGGATTTTGGATGGTGCAGAATGGGTGAATATGCTGTGGGTGTTGAATTGCAGAAGGAGAGTGGATGGAGTCATAGTTGTATGGCACACAATGGGTATGCAGTGAGTGGAGGGAATGGCATCAACTTTGTGTAATAAGTGAAAATGGAGTAGCACAGATGAGTACAATGATTGTAAGTTGCCCCCATACTATGTGATTTAACTGTCATATGTGGCAGAGCCACTCTTTGTAATATAAAAATCCTTACACACCACTTCTGTATCATTCAAATATGATTGCTTAAACACTAAGGTGTTACATTCACTTATCAATCATGCACACCCACTGTGTCAATTTATATGCATTGTAAAACCTTTGCAACCATTAAACTTCCCATCATTCCAAGTTGTCTCTGATCTTATACACATTGCCTAACAAGGCTATGTCATACTATTTCAAACACGTTACACAATTCAACTATCACCCTATGAACATGTTTAGCAAACATTCCTTGCACACCCTCTTTGTTGTTTCACCCACATCCAGCATTTTGCATTCCTTCTCTGTTCCAATTATCTCTCCCTCTTGGAACACTCATTTTGCAATTAAACTTTCACAAATTGCCACACATTCTGCAACATGCAACATCACTCTTTTCATACCCACTGTAGTGGCCACACCTTAAAACAAGATGGACCACTGCACAAAATGTGGTTTGGACAATGAAAGGGATGATGATGCTTACACACCAGGAGGGTATGACAAAGTTTATTATTCACATTACTAAGTAATCTATGGAGAGGAATGCAGACTTTCCAAACAAGTCCAAAAATGCCTTGAAAGAGCAAGGAAAGGCTTGGAGTTTTCATCATGATTAGGGACTGAGGCTGGCATGAGGGATCCTGCACAAAGTCAGGGGTGTCCATAATTTGAACCTTGCACTGGCACCAAAGAGTTGGCAACCAGGATTCCTTATAAGCCTGCCCAAATGTCAGGAAGAAGGGGAAGATAAAGAGGAAGGTTTAAAATATGTCAGCAGTCAAAAAATAGTCAGACACTTTCTTACAGTCTCTCACTGGTGTTTGATGAATAAAATATACCAGGTATAATTGAATTGAATTGGAACTCAAGTAAGGCATTATGGTGCTCTCTGAGACTTGCAAACTTAAGTCAATAAGGTGAATATTTTGTAGAAAGCCTTCTCCAAGAACCTGGAATTGTGTATTCTGAAAGTGAAATGGCTGTCTTGGTCACTTAGTAATGTGATAATGGATAAGAAATGGCTTGGAGAGACATTGTATTATGGTTTTAGTTTGTGTAGAGACATATGTGTCTTTGATTTATATTTTGGGTATCTATGAAGCAAATTATTTGGAGAGTCCTTCATCCATTCAGAAACAACATTGGATAATAAATTGTTTTTGCTGTATTTGGTCAGACCACATATCCAGATCATTGACAGTGGCCCAACAGTTTGTAAAAATATGTTGAGGGTACATATTGCTGGCTAAGGAATCCAGTACTAAGAGAACTTCATTGGCCAATTGTGTTGCCACCCGAATCCCATATTTTGTCTGGGGCATCTCCATTAAGGGATATAAAGCAGTAGATCTTCAGTGAGACCTATAATGTGTGATGGTGGTGATTACATCTATAAAGTGTATGGATTCCCTTCACTCTTCACTCAGTTGATCCCAAGTGGCTTTCCAGATAGCCAAGGGGTCTGCAAAAGTGGTGACTTCCTCCAGCACTATGGCATCTTTTAAGGGACTGGGACTGAAAAAAGAAGAGGCAAATTTTATTGCAGATAGGATATGCAGAGAATGCAGATTTGGCTCAAGTAAAGCAAAGAAGCTTCAGTGGCTGTGTTGAGTCTGTAGGGTGCTTATTCCATGAAACAAGGCATAATGGAAATCTGGATACAAAACCCATTGGCACAGGGCCTGTGACAGTCTCTCTTTCCTGGAGAGTCCAGCATGTGGGCCAGCAATTGCTACTCTAATGAAAAGTAGCGTAGGTCCCAGGAGGATGGTTTCTTGTATCAGAAGCTCAAGGACAAATTATGGCCATCATAGGTGGTCCAGAGTTTCTAGAGGCTTGAGAAGATGGCAGTAAGGCCTCTACAGTGAGGGAGACTCTAGAGGGCATGAAGGGGAGTTCCTGATTTTTTGCAAGTTTGACAGAGTCTTGAGATTTTTGAGAGGGCCCCATTCAACATAAGCCAATTTGCAAGAAAGGACATAAATAGGCTTAAGTACTATTTTTAAATGAGTATTATGTTGTCTCCAGAAACTAAAAAAGGCTGAAGTATAATGGGCTTGTACTAAAATTGTGAGTGCTGAGCGGATCAGCTTTTCTTGACAGTGTCAGTGATGCAACAGCCCTTGGTTGGCCAGATAGTGTTCAGAACTTTAACTGAGGTGATGGAGCCTTGCATTATGTGTGGGACAAGGGCCAATTTTATAATCTTTGTGAATATTCAAATGTCCTTGTGTACTAAAGTGTTAACTCAGCAGTCCTTGGATATTCAAACCATGCACATTCTAATGTAAATTCTGGTTATTAAGCTCCTGGGAGAAAACATCTGCACTTTGTGAATATCCTGCATATTAAGAGCATTTTTGTATGCCTGAGGTCTTCGGTGATGTCACATACTTTATGTGTATAATGTAATTTTTGGTGAATACCATTTTCTGTCTGTCTGGATCTTTGGATACACTCTGTAAGTTTGAATTGATGGCCACTGGAGACTGAGAAGCTAAGATCAGTCATATGGATACACATTGCTTTTATGAGTAATACCCATTAAATCCCTGGACACCATGGATCAAGTTAGCTTCCCTGGTCGGCAACACTTCTCATGTATTTTCACATATCATTGCAGGGAGACTTAAGTGTTGTCCATACAACTCCCCTGAAGAGGACAATTGGAAGCTTGTGCCAGGTGTCTCCCAGACAAATTTTAATTTGTCCTTCCAGTGTAGTAAACCATTAGTGTGAGTAGTACAGCTTTTCTGAGTTCCGTGAGTCCTTCTACTGAATCATTAAACCTGAGTTTAGTCTTGGGGACTCTCTACTTAGACCTGAATGATGTTTCAAATGAATCTCCTTGGAGGAGGGTGTTTTCAATGTAATCTCATACCTGCAATACAGTACAAAATTGGATTCCAAGATCTCACCTGCAAAAGTGTATTGTTTCCATTCACAGGTGAAGGCAAACTGTGACTGACAGGCTGTTGAAATAGGCATTGAACAAAACATATTAATCCAAATATTTAATAGAAAAATATTTAATGTTTGTTGATTGGATGAAGTCAGAAATTTTAATATTTTGGGTACAAGGGCCTTAGTGGATGGGATCACAGCATTAAGATTGTGGTGATCCACCATGAGACACTATTCATTCTTTCTAAGATTAAGAAAAGGCAAATTAAACTTTTAAATGGAAAAGCAGTGGGAATAATTATTCCTTCTTTCAATAGGTATAATTTCAATCCTTAAAGGCCCTGTGTTGATTTACATTGGACTATATTAATTATTTTAAGTGGAAAGTGGTGGAGGAAGTTTGTCCATGGGGCCAAATTTTGTGAAATCAATTTGTCAGTGCTAAAGACTTCATTTTAATTTATTACACATTGGGTCAAAGTGTCTGGGTCCATTAAGGGATATTGTAGGGCAAGGGTGCTAGGACCATGGGGCATTTTGGTAAGCACTAGTTCTGATAATTATAGTGAGTCAAAGCTTTGTCCTCTATATTTTGTTCAGTAATTCCTTAAAACTATAGAGACACATTCTTTAAATTTAATGGAATCCTCTTGTTAACTATAACTTGAGCCCCAGTATTAAGGCCATGAAAATTTGCCAGTTAATACATATCAGTAGATCTTTATGTTAATTTAGAACATCTTGTAGAGGTGCAAAAGCTCATCAGCACTCTTTTACCTCTTTGTTGTTATATTTCCTTTAGTAAAATTTGGATTTCCATTTGGGACACATTGTGGAATTTAATTTCAGTTTTACCTTTCTTTGGTTTTATGTTCTACCTTAACGTAAATCTCACACCTTATACCAAAATTATGACAAAATGGATCATAAACCTAAAAGTAAAATGCATAACTTAAAAAAGTTTAGAAGCATAAGAGAAAAGTAATATCACAGAGTTTATATATGTTATTATATATTAGAAAAAATTTCAGAACAAAACTTTTAGGAGTAGGGTTTCGTGATGATTTCAGAGACATGACAGTGAAAACATGATCCAGAAAAGAAAAAAAACTGAAAGAACTGCATCAAAATTGAGAACTTTTTCTCTGCAAAAGAGCCTGTTAAAAGAATGAAAAGATAAATTAAAGGCTCAGAGAAAATACTTGCAAACCACATACCTGACAAAGCATTTCATTATGTGTATATAAAGAACCCTCACAATTCAACAGAAAAACAATCCAATCTAATACAAAATGAACAAAAAACATAGTCATTTCACTAAAGAGGATTTATTGATGGCAAATAAACACGTAAGAAAATGTTCAAAATTGCTAGTAATTAAAGAAATGCAAGTTAAGTCCATAGACTTATTAGGATTTCTAAAAATTAAAAAAAAATAAATAATGACCATAACAAATGGTAGAGAGGATGCAGAAAAATAAAATGCCTCATATATTGCTGGTGGGAATATAAAATGGTTCAACCATTCTGAAAAACAATGTGGCAGTTACTTAAGAAAACATACAATCCAGCATTTGTATTTCTGGGCATTTATCCCAGAGACATGAAAACTTATGTCCACAATAAAACAAGTATACAAATGCTCATAACAACAGTATTCATAATTGCCCAAAAGTGAAAACAGCACAAATGTTCTGAAATATGTGAATGACTAAATGAACTTCTGTACATACATACCATGGATCACTACTCAGCAATAAAATGAATGAACTATTTGTACACTTAACAACTTGGATGGATCTAAAGGGCATTTGTCTTAAGTGGCAAAAGGATAACCTGAATGATTCCATTTCTATAGCAACCTGTAAGTAATGAAATTATAGAGATGGAAAACTAATTAATGGTTTTCAGGTTTTAGGGATGGTTATATTGAAAGGAGGGATAAGGATAACTATAAAGAAGTAGCATGAAGGAGGTCTTTCTGGTGATGCTATAGCTTTGTATCTGGATGACAGTGTTACTCCAATGAATCTACACATGTGATAAATGGCATAGAACTATACACACATTATGCTGATGTCAGTTTCCTGGTTTTGATAGTATAATATAATTAAATGAGATTTAGTCATTGGGGGAAATTAGGTGATGGGTACACAGGAACATCCTATAGTTTTTTTGCAACTTCTTGTAACTGAAGGAGACCCATGAGAGTTCCCTGGATTCTTTTTATGCCCACTGCAGAAAATTGGTGTCCACACCAAACTTTTATCACTCAAGAGAAAGAGTTTATTAACCGGGTGGAGATCTGGAGACAATGTCTCAAATCAGCTTCTATGAAAAGCATAATTAATACCATTATATTGACTTGTGTAGGGGAGGAGTTCAAGTGGTTGGGTTACAAGTCTGACAGGTAGGGAGGGGTTGCATCTTACACATGCTCTATAGTACTGTATGCTTTAACATGCTTGGTCATACTTCACATGTATAGAAAGTGATGTCTAAATCCCACCCAGAGTTGTAGATTTCACTTACAGTGAACTAAAATGTGCTAAGTTCATTCTACTACCTTATTGAGTCTGCACTAAAAACTGAAAGCTGCAGTTTGTGGGTAATTATATTTTGTTGTTAGCTTCCTACTGGAATGGAATGTAGAGATGGGGCTTGTGGATGAAACTGTAGTTCCATTTATTGGAGAAAATGTTGGTTGGATCTTCGTTTTTCTGGATCACTCATATGGAGAAGCTGATATGCTACACAGTGCAGCAGCCTGCAATTGTTTAGAAACAAAAGAGGTGATTAGTTTTAAGGTAACTGGAGTGAAGAGCAAGATAATAATGATAGTTATTATAGGTCCAGGCAAACTCAACCAGATGGAATTCCATGGAAGGAAATCTTTAATTGATTTACAGATTGATTGGGCAGAGGGGTTGTTAAAGTTATGTAGCCAGGTTGCCTGTTTATATATGTTTCATATGTTGCAACCTCCTAACTCATTTCCCTAGGCTAAGGCTTATGAGGTTTTAATAATGAAATTCTCTTTTTATTTACTCATGAGGCAAGGGAAGCTGTGTAGTGACAGAATAGCAAGGAACAAAATGAAGGGAGCTATTCTGATATTTAATGGGGTCTGTCATGAGGATAACCCAAAAGTCTAGGTTAGTTAAGGTCTAGATAATCCCTGTCACTGGGAGCAGTTTTAGAACAAAAAGCAAGGTCAGCAATGGTACCAAGTCAAATATTCAGGTTGGGGTGCTTCCCTGGGCATTGACGGTGTTTCTTGATAAGCAATTTTGTCTGTTTTAGAATGTCTGTCACTTCACTCTCTTGTTGTGGATCCATGGTGCCATTCTCTGCAATTTGAGAAAAGAGTGTGTGACAAGCAACACTAAGTGGGGCCCAGGCCACTTGGGGCTGAGCTGAAAGGATGGGTGGCTTTCCAGATGTGAAGTCATACCCAGTCTCTTGGCTCATATTATAAATTAGGGTGTCTGTGGGGAATTTAAGATGGTTAGAGGCAAAGTTTTGGATTTTATCCAGGATCTAACATATTGGATAGTAACTAATTAAAAGCTAGCATGCATGTTACCTGTATATTCATTTTTAAGAAATGGTCATCCATAAGTCGTTTCATAGGAACTTAAATGAAGTCCTCTTCAGGGAGCAGTTCTTACTCTCAGCAGGGCAGTGGGCAAGATTTTATCTCACTTGAGGTGAGTCTCTAAACAAATATTAACTATGCTTTCTTTCAAGATGTGATTCATTCACTCAGTAGATGAGACCTCCAGGGAGAAAGCAAATGTTAATCTATGCTGAAATACTTCTTTCATTACCTTAGAGAGAAAGACTGCTATGTTATCATTTTGTATGGAAATAGGAAGTCTGAACCTTGGAATTTGTTAAGTAAAATTCTTATCATCTCTTGAGCTTTTCCTGATCAGCAAAGGAAGGCTACCACCCATCCAGTGAAGGTGATTTTTTCATATAGCTGGAGGTTGGGCATTTATTGAGGTGTGAGTTATTAAAGAAGCCATAATTATTAATGACTTCTGAGGCTGCTGGGGTACAGCTTTGCCTGCTTGGTCTGCCAAGTGATTTCTTTTAACTTCACTGGTGTTGATTGTTTTGATGTCCTTTACTATGAATTACTACCAATTACTTGGGAAGCATAACTACTTCTAACAATTTAAGGATTAAGTCAACATGTTTTTTTGTTTTTTATTGGCAGAAATGAGCAGTTCCTGTTCTTTCTGTATGGCCCCATGTGCAGGTAGTACCTTACATCTTTGTTGATGGTGGCTTTCTTTCCAGTTTTAGTGCAGACTCAGTAAGATAGTAGAATGAACTTAGCTGCATTTTATTTCATTATAACAGTGAAATCTATACCTCTGGGTGGGATTTAGATACCACTTTCTGTACATGTGATGTATGACCAAGCATGTTACAGCATGCAGTGCTACAGAGCATATGCAGATGCAACCCCTCCCTATCTGTCAATCTTGTAACCCAGCACCATGAACTCCACCCTTAACTAAGCCAATATAATGTTATTAAATTTGCTGTTTGTGGAGGCTGATTTGAGACTTTGTCTCCAGACCTCCCCTGGTTTAATAAGCTTTCCCTTGCATGACCAAAAGTTGGTTTGGACCCCAATTCTCTGTGCTAGTCAATAAAGAACCTAGGGAACTTGCACGAGTCTCCTTCAAATTGGAACCTGAGAGTAGACGCTGCAGTCTCTGAGAAGATTGCTGCCCAGTGGCCTTATCAGAGCATTTTGTCCTGAGAGGTGGGACTATGTTTCTCTAGCCCCTGTGTGTGTCACTGCTCCAGACAGCAGCAGATCACCAAGGGAAACAGCAGAACTTCCTCCTTGACTCTGGTGAGTGGCTTTAAGATTTAACTTAGTGGTTATTGTGGATGTGGATTTAAATCTCCTGGCAATGCTGTAAGCTTTGGTTTTGGAGACACCTACAGTACCAGGGGAGCAGCCCCCTGGTAGAGGAGGCCCCACCTAACCTAGTTTATAGTTTTTGTATAGGTATATTTTGGTCACCTGGAAGAAACAGGAGGAAAGTTCATAAATAAAAACAGATTTGAAGTTAAAGGAAAATGTTTTCCTTTGACTCTATTTTGAATAATTGGGAACAATTTAGCTAAGAATCTATGACTAAGAAGAGAATGATTTCTGTGTGCAAAACTGTATAGCCATGATACCAAAATTAGCCTGATAAGAGATTTCTTGAATACAATGCCATCTTGCAATTTGAACTGTCCTCCAATATGTAGGTGATATGCTCATTGCCAGTAAAACTCAGGAAGCCTCAAATAAAAACACTGTAATAATTATAAAGAGACTAGCTGAAAATGGATATAAAGTATCAGGAAAGAAGGCTTAGATTACACAAACCCATGTTAATATCTTGATTTTGAGCTATCCGAGGGATAATGGGCCCTCGTGCCCAGTTGAAAAGAAGCTTTAAGCTAAGTGATAGAGCCTAAGAACAAAAAGCAACTCAGGTTTCCTCAGCTTGGCCAGTTACTGTAGACTGGGTACCAAATTTTGGACTTATATCCAAGCCACTAAATGAAGCCCTTAAAGAAAATGAGAACGAGTCCCTAGTCTGGACACTAGAGTTTGCATTTGCTTTCAGACACTTAAGCAAAAGTTATGGTTTAGCTTTTGGACTAGTATCACAAGTCTACAGTAGAAGAACTGTACGTCTATTCTAATCCATCATCCATTCCACAATCCTGAGGATTTTGTGATGGTGATGCCCACTCTGTTTCTAAATGAGAGGGGGTTTAAGTCCCATGAGGCAGATGGATGGGACTTTCTTGCTTGCAGTTGTAGACTCTCTCTGTTCCTTGAGATGGTCATTGTCAGTCATCTTCTCCTTGTCAGTTGTCCTGGGTGAGTCTAATGAACTGGAGAGTAGGTGTTGTAAGTCTGTTGAGATTCTGGGCCCAATTGGTACATGGACAGCACAAAGATTTAAGTCTCTTGGACACACATATATGAACTCTGGTACTAACTAGGTTCAAATGTAGAGGCAGCAGAGTCATGTGTAGGGAAAACACAAGTGAGTCCAACTCTATCCCACTGGAGAGTGTAAATTCCAAAGTAGGGCCCACTGGCAGGGTGCCAAACTCCTGAGCTGTCTGCTCTGCCTATAGTTTCTGGATGTCTCCAAAGCCTTCAGGAGCCCCTCTATTTGAGATAATATTTACTTTGACAGTCTATGAGTTTCTGCTGGGACTTGCATAAGCGTAACCTCTGAAATGGCCCCCCAACTCAATTTGAAATCACTTAGCCCTATAAACTCATTTTTCTTTCCCCTTTCCCCTTTTGGTCAAGGTCTTTTTCCAGTTGCATTGGGAGTTGGTGCTTGGCAGTAATGCATCAGTGCCAGGGAGGTTCATCCCCAGGAGTCATGTCCCACACTGGGGGGAAGTTAATGAGTTTATATGATGAGTTTTGGCTTAGAGAGAGGCCACATTTGAACACAAGGAGGTTCTCAGGAGGTAACACTTAGGCACCCTATAATACAAAGCTGTTTTAATTTCAAAAGTAAAGGTACAGTCATCACAATCAAGAACTCATCAATTGTCCATCCTCCTTCACTAAACCTGCCCCTGTACTCAGGGGAACCTTGCTGTCCCATTAGAGAATGTGGCAGAGCTCCCCAGAATGAGAATTCAATATTTCTTTAGTTATTGTGTAGATCTCCACCCACTGTGACAATGCCCCATCAACAGTTGAACACATTAAATGCCTTATAAGTATGCCCCAGGTGATCACCCATCTCTGATATCCCACACTAATGACCTTTCCCTGACACTGTTGTAACCCTTCTGTGATCGAAAACTTCTTCAAAATTGAAGCCAACAAAATAAGCAAATACAATTATTACCATTAGTTAGGCTGTATTGTCAGTACCAGCCCATAAAAAAATATATTTGCAAACACGTCATCAGAGATTTTCCAGATTGTCAATGCAAAAGGTGATTTATATCCAACCTTGTGCCAGTACCATACCTATTTCAACCACTGAAGATTTGTAATAAAATTTTTGTTGTTTTTATTTTTGTTTCTTTTTATTTTTAAAAAGATACTTAGATTACAATAATGTTACACAAAAGATACAGTTATTCCCATATGCCCAACTCCCCACACCTCCCACATTTTCCCACATGAACATCCTTCATTAATGTGGCACATTAATTGCAATTGATAAATGCATCCTGGGGCTTTGCCATTAAGCATGGACCATATTTCACATTGTAATCTACACTCTCTCCCACATAGTGCTGCATGTCATGTGATGATATAAAATGGCCTCTTTCTGTCATTGCAACATCACCTAGGATGACTCCCAAGTCCCAGAAAAGCCCCCATATTACAACTGTTTATACCTCTCCCTGCCACTAGAGCTTCCAATGACTACTGGCTCCATATCAATGTTGTAATTTCTTCAATTTCTTGACACACAGGTCTGTCATCCCTTATTTGGAATGGTCCATGCTCTGAGAGAATCCCGCCCATCTACCTGTGAACAAACCAGTCCTCCTGCAGATGGGAGTCCAACTCCTTCCCACTCATTATGTGGGTCTCCACCAACTGATACAACACATTATGACAGAATGATCACTCACACATTCCCTAGAAGCCTGCTCCAGGTGCACCCTGTCCTGAATGTCCCCCGTCCAACACCCTGAGCCAGTAACGCTTCCTTGAAATGTAATAAGTTTCAAAGTTGGGAAGTGTATGTGCTCCAACATCATTATTTTTCAAAATGGCTTTGGTTATTAGGCATCCCTTACCTTCCAAATAACTTCAATGATTGGCTTTACCATTGCTGCAAAGAAGGCTGTTGAAATTTTGATTGGGATTATGTTGAATCTGTAAATAATTTTGAGTAAAATTGGTATCTTAGTCTTCCAATCCATGAGCATGGAATATGTTTGCATTTATTTAGATCTTCTTTGATTTATTTTAGCAAAGTTTTGTAGTTTTCCACATATAAGTCTTTTACATACTTGGTTAACTGTATTCCTGGATATTCTTTTTTTTTTTTT
>JAQZBX010058138.1:0-17802 GCA_029593785.1 Cabassous unicinctus
AATGGAGAGTTAGGTTAATGCTGATAAAGTAATTGTTGAAGTCACACAGAAATGACACATTTATATTTAAGGTGTTCTCCTAATTACCAAATATTTTGATTTATCTCCTGGACACCTGACTAGACTATTTCTTTGACTTACTGTCAGGTATAGAAAAGTGACTGAAATATAGAATAACTCCTCTGTGGTATCCCAGCATCAAAGTCACTTAGAGTTCCTTGTTTGTCCTGAGTGGCTTTCTACACTGGCTTTCTGTTTTAGAATCTGTATTTTCCAACTGATAAACAATAAAATGTTGATGAAATATTGACAAAAGCAATAATGAGGAAATCAAAGAACAAAAAGTGTTTACAGAGGAAGAGAACATTCCATTGCAAATTAAAAACTGTTTGTTTGCTGTCATATTGATTATTTGGTGATCCAGAAGCAATAGTTTAAGCTTACAAATCAGAATTGAAAGATTCTAACATGTATTTCATAAAAATTTTTAAGTAAAAATATATAATCTCATGAGTCCATGCCTAAATCGATATGTTTTTATTGATCAATGAGGAAACATTTATAACCATTCACATTCAGTTATATATTCTATTAGATTGTTGAACTGTATATTGGAAAGGTTTATTTGCTCCTTAAAATTATTAGAAACCTCTTCTCACCATTTCATGTCAAATTGCTTTTGTGATTAGAATTGCTTCTGAAGAAGTAGGACTTTTGATAATTACATTTTAGGTAGCCCAAATTCTTGTTCATTTTGTGAAAAGAGGAAGAGTTTATTATCATAACGGCTGTTTCAACAAAGCTATTCCTGCTCAGATAATCATTATTGCTTGTAAAAATGCCTTGGTAAGCAGTAAAGAAACAAAACATATCTGTGACAGCATCTTTGAATAGAAGGTGACAACTAGGGTCATAATTTTTGGAAGAACTTCAAGCTGCATACAATAATAATACTCTTTGAGAGAAGGAAATAAAGTTGTACAGTTCTTGGTGGAGATAAAGAAATACAACGAAGGATCAGAATGGAGAAGAATAGAAAGTGAAGGAACCAGGAAAATGGTACAAATCTAGGGGAGCGGAGAAGATGAAGGGCAAGTGGGGATTTCTTCTGTGGTGGAGTGGCTATATTACTCTTAGAAAAGGAGGACTGAAGTTATGATATAAACTACTTTTCTCACAGGTTTATGGCAGCATAGGCATTTGGATTTGGGATCTTTGAAATTCCAGAGAGAGAAATATGCTGCTTAAGCCAAATTATCTAAAATTAAAGGGACAAGGAAATCCCCATTTTAGAAACTTAAAATTACTTTATTTTGCTTTTGAATTTAAAAAATGTAGAATCATGAAAATTGCCACCTTCTTTATAGTTAATATACTATGAAAGTCTTTACACCCATAGTGTAGAGGCATAATTCATTTTCTCATGTTTCACTTTATTGCACTTCACAGATATTGTGTCTTTTACAGATTGAAAATGTGTGGCAACCCTACATTGGACAAGTCTATCGGTGCCATTTTTCCAACAGCATGTGCTCTTTGTCATATTTTAATTTAAGGTATGCACATTGTTTAGACGAAAATGCTATTTCACACCTGGAAGACTACACTATAGTGTAAGCATACCTTTTATATACATTAGGAAACCAAAAAGCTGTATGACTTGTTTTACTGCAATATTTGCTTTATTGCAGTGGTCTGCAATTGAAACGGTGATCACTGTGAGGTATTCCTGTATTGGGATGCCTATAAAATATTGAGTTATAAAATCACAGTCTTTCAAAACAAAATGATATCCTCAATGAACCAAAAGAATGGCCTTTCCATCACTGAGATTTGAGTTTAAATTTGCAAAATGGTACTTATTATACATATAAATTTGGGGAAGTGTTGCCTATTCTTAATCTCATATTATTGATGGGATTTAATGCATGCAAAAGCCTAGATTTATGCAATTGCAATGTTTTTGTACAAGGCATCCCTAAATTATGGACTTGGGTCACAGCTACAGCTTCTGGTACTGTTCAGAATTAGGGGCCTCTGTGGTTGCTGTTTCAGGGCTTCTTAATTTCATAGGAATGCCCAGAAGTACATTTTTCATGACTCTGCCTTGCTCTCTTATTTCCCCTAAATACTGGCACTGATTGTGATTGTTGTTTAGACAAAAATGCCATAGCACTCCCTGGACACCCAGACATGCAGAACTTGGAATTGCAGGGGAAGTAATGTTACATGGGGTTTACTTTGACCAGTAGGGAATAACAGCTTGCAAATACATTACTTTTTCCCATTTTATTTCTTTGAAAACTTGAGCTTTGCTAATGTCCCTGATTGGTTTATTGAGTTGGTTCATCACTACTGAATGTTTGTGTAACAATTAATTTGTCAGTATGTATATGGAATCGTTGAGCCAAATCTTTTTTTTCATCATTTATTTAAAGAGGATTCCATGTAAAGTTTGATAAGAAAAAATGTTGTAAGTTAGTAACGTGGAATTGTTATACACCATGTAAACTTTTATGGGATTATTTTATTGAACACTAGTAATTGAGAGAAGTACAAGATTTTAGATTGCTCTTTCCAAAAATATGCCAATATGGATGTAGGAGGCAGAAAAATTGCCCGCTCTCCCACAGATTTTCAAGTCCTAATTCCCAGAACCTGTAATTCTCTACCTTTCATGGCAAAAAGGACTTTCTGATGGAATTAGTTAAGGAAATTCAGATGAGGTGATTTTCTTGTTGTATCTGGGTATGACAGAAATTCTGTTTAAAATCACAAAGGATTTTACATAGGACAGATGGAGGCATAAGTGACAGAGACAGAAAATAAGATTGCTTACAGAAGCAGATTGGAGTTATGTGATTACTGGATTGAAGTCAAGGAATAAGGACACCCTGTAGAAGCTGGAAGAAGCAAAGAAATATGTTGTTATAGAGCCTCCAGAAGGAATGCAGTCTGCTGAAACCTTGTTCGTGTAGCAAACCTATTTTATATTTTGTCTTCTAGATAATTTTTAGTTGTTTTAAGCCACTAAATATGTGGTAATTTGTTTCAACAGCAATAAGAAACTAATACCTGAGAAAGAAAATTGGTTTTAGAAAATTCATATGTAAATCTAATTAAAAGGAAGAAAATCCTGGAGTTTTCAGCCTTGACCTAAATTCACTTAACAAAGCATATTGGATTGGTAATATGTGAGGGTTACTTTAGCCTTTCTGCTCCAATTCTGTTCATCTTACCATATTCATAGAGAGTCATTTTTCATTGGGAAGTATTCTCTAATTGCTCATATATTGGTTGGTAAAGCCAAATATGCTTCTAATAAATTAAAATCAAACAACAAAACATATATTTCAATGACATAAAAAGTTTGAAAACTAATGTAGTCAAATTAATGCCAGTTTTGCATCTTGAGACCATAAATATCTATGGTATATTTTGACTTTTCTGCTTTCAGCTCTTCTGTGTATTCATGACCAATGCTAGAAATTCATTCACTGACCTGAAACACACTTCTAGGTTTTTGTTCATTGCCAGCTTACATGCAAATGTCATAACTGTAGTTTATTACTAGACCCTGTTTTAACTTTGCATGTCATGCCTACTCTCCATCAATCCATCCAAAGTTATTAGTATTTTCCAAATGCTTAGGTCTTTCACATGACTTTCAGCTCCTTAAGAAATGGTGTCATTTGTAAGACGATTACTTTGTCATTGTTATTTTTCCCTTACATCATTTTCACCCCAGAGACCACTGAATAAAAATGCCGAAAAATGTGTCTTTAATATTATGGTTTTATAACAAAGGCAATTCTAGACAACGCTGACTAGCACGAGAACATCATATGGGAAAAACGTAAGTGCTTACCATATTTAGATGAACATAAGCATTTTGCTTTGTGTATATGACTGAATGAGAGGAAGGAAAGGTAGAATCTTTTTCCTTATTTTTCAGAACAGTGTGCTATACTTCTAATTCCATGCATTTTCAGCACTTTTATGTACAGTTTTATTTTCCCTTATAATTTTATTTTTGTGATATAAATTGACTTAATGTGAACATAAAAATGGGCCAAAAAAGATTGGAAAATTGATGGAAAAATGATGTAATAAGAGGAAAAAATAATAACAAAATGGAAACAGATGTGGCTCAAGCATTTGGGAGCCTGCTAAGAACATGGAAGGTCCTGAGTTTGGTTCCCGGTGCCTCCTGGAGAGGACGATCACGACAGTGGTTGATGCAACAAGATCGCACAACAAGCTCATGCAACAAAATGATGCAATGAGGAGACACAATGAGGAAACACAATGAGAGACACAACAAGCAGGAAGTAGATGGTGCTCAAGCAATTGGGTGCCTCCCTCCCACATGGAAGTTCCGGGGTTCGGTCCCTGGTGCCCTCTAAAAAGAAGATGTTGACTGCCTGTAGTGAAGCTGGGTATTCTCTCTCTGAATGCTGAAATCACTTCCCCTTTTATGAATTTCAACTGATTGGATAATACTTCACTCATTGCTGACAGCAATGTCCTTGGTTGATTGTAGATGTAATCAGACATCTATATAATCAACTCACTGAGGACTAAAGTCCATGAAATTTCCTTGTTTTACAATTATCCCAATGCTTGCTTGAACAAACAACTGGGCACCATTACCGGGCGAGTTGACACATTCACCTTAACATCACAGGGTTACTGATAGGCATTTATAGCTAGAAAAAAAACTAAGAATCCACCCAGTTGGTCTGTACAATCATAAATTAGAGATGGTTTTCTTCTTAACCAAGGGGTTGACCAGCATTTTAGGGGCAATGATTATAAAATACTCAAACTGGTGATAGCCAAATATTGGGGAGGGATGGTGGAATCAAGAGGGTTTGAAGTTGATGGCTCATTCAGTGTGATATGTCTCAGATTCCCAGCCTTGGTCAGATCATGGATCACCATTAAAGTATGAGAGTGATTAATCACCATAGAAAACATTGTTAAGGAAAGGAAAAAAAAATGAAAATGATGTATATGAAGAAAAATCAATTGAAAAGAGAAAGAAATTTTTAAAAATTAAGAAAAGCTGACAAAATGCTAATCTGTAATTTTCAAAATGGTAAAAACTTCTCATACAGATATAAAACAAATACATGGCAAAATATGTTTTCTATTTCATTAATAGGAGACTCAGTAAGATGATAATTGATTCAGAGAGCTTTTAAGTATTTTAAAAGGGACAACAAAGTAAGGTTTTGTTTCCTTGTAAATGTTTATTGAAATTAATATGCATATATATATATATATATATATATATATAAGTACATACATCATAAGTGTAAATGAATTTTAAGTAGTCCTTTAAACAGTAACAAGAAGTGAATTCAAGTCTTTGAGGGATAGTCACTCTTATACTATAAATTTAATATTATGAATCCATTCACTTTAATCACTGGGCATGGTGATACTAAAAGGCACTTTAAGAGATCTCTTATATTCCAGACATACTCTTCCTTACCTCTATTAGCAGTCCAATTTCCCCTTGTACTGTACTCCTGGCAGTATAGAAACTCTCTTTATGCTTTTTGATTAAGAGAAAT
Organism: Cabassous unicinctus; assembly: GCA_029593785.1. Lineage (NCBI taxonomy): Eukaryota > Metazoa > Chordata > Mammalia > Cingulata > Chlamyphoridae > Cabassous > Cabassous unicinctus. Next base: position 5,583 of record JAQZBX010058138.1, read on the forward strand.
GGGAGACAAAAATGGCCAGCTGGCAGTCTTATATTTCAATTCAATGGAATCACTGAGGAGACCACTAGGCCAGCAAAGCATAAGGTCAATGGGACAAGAAGTAAAACCATTGCCAGTGGATCACATTGGTAATAGTGATTGGTGTCACTTCCATTTTGGCCCTCTCATTCTGGGCCCATGAATCCTGGCTATGGGCGGGGGGAGGGGGGAACAGTATCATATAATGCATACTGATATAGAGCATATACAGCACTGTGAAAAATATTCATCCAGGCTGAAAAAGTATTGCTGCACTGTTAAATTGTGATTTAATCTTCTATAGACTGTTTCATGGTTCTATCAATCTATCTGTTTTAGGATGACCGATTACATGGTAAGGTCAAGAAATCACATGAACATGGACACACTGCCACACTTCATTTGTTACAAAGTGATTTCTTTAAGCAAAACAATGTTTGTGGGATACCATGATTTGGTTATTGCATTCTATAGGCACATAGATGGTAGTTTTGTAGAAACATTGTTTGAGGACAAGACAAATCAGTATCCTGACTATGAGTCTTTCCAGTATGAACAAAATGCTGCCCTTCCATGATGAAAGTGATGAAATGTAGTCCACCTGCCACCAGGTAGCAGGATGATCACCTTGTTGAATGATGACATATCAGGAATAAATGTTGGTCTCTCCTGCTGGCAGATGGGACAACGGCAGGGACTTTGTCCAGGCTGGCCTTGATGAGTGTTAATATATGTTGCTGAGCCCATGCATAACCTTCATCCCTGTTTCATGGCTATTTTCTTGCTAAGCCCTTTGGACAGTGACAGGAATGGCTGCGAAAAAAGGCTAACTGGTGTTCACCAAACAGGCCCATCCTCTTCTCTTGATTATAGAATTCTCCTCTGCTAAAGACACTGTCCCTTGGACATTTACATGGGTGGCAAATATCTTCATTATTTTCATCAGTTCAGAAAGTTCTATCCACACAACTCTCCCAAAGACTAATTAGTCTCCATCTCAGGTTTCCAATCATGTTCCTTACAAACACTAACCACCCAGCTAAACTCCTGGTCACATCCCATGTATCTGTATACAAATGCACTTCTGGCCATTTCTCCTTCCAAGCAAAATAAACTCTCTGGTACATTTCCTGAGGCTCTGCCCTCTGGGAAGATTAACTTCCAACACCGTCGTTCAGGGATTTTCCAGAGTGGGGCTGTAGTGCTGCAGTTGTCCACCCTTGGGTGGTGTCTGCATATTGAGTGACTCCCTCTGTAAACAAAGCCCAAGTTTTCCCCTCTTGTGCTGAAATATCTAAGTAGCCTTAGCTGTGAGCTGGGAGAGAGAAGGTAAAGTGGAAGAAATGGAGCCCATGGGCATTTGAGACACTTTATGCAACCTATTTGTGCCTTCAGGACCTGCTAGAGCCTGATTCCCTATAAACCACTTCCATATGATGATGGAGTCTACATTTCATGACTGAAATAATGACTTATTGGGTCAGAAATTTCATTATAGGTAACTTAGTTTTTATGGCTATTAGGTGGCTCAGGAGTAAGCATTCAGTCTATTCTAAGACCCAGTAGTGGACAAAAAGCTTTTTATCAAAGGCAGAAAATTTATCTGCAAGGGATTGCAAGTTTTGCTACAAAATCCCAAGTTTCTGCTCTGTGATTCTCATTTAGAGCCTTGACAAAGGCTCCAAACAGCATCTCTATTTGGCACTGATATTTCTAGCACCATTGGATATGCTGGATCAGTATGTCCCAAGTGCCCATACTTTCCTAGCAGTCTGGACCTGGTGCAGAGACTCCTCTTATTCTTGACCCCCTCAAAACTAGCAGCTTTTTTTGTTACGCAATAAGTAGTCAGAGTAGCACACCCAAATGAGAAACATGTTGCCTCCAAAATCCCTTGAGGTCAACTAGGCATTCTGCCTCTTTTATGATTGTGGGACTGGTCATTTCAACAGGTTAACATTTACTTGAAAACGGATATCTTGACATTGCTTTTCCACTAAGTTAGACTTTCCTGGTGTGGGAACCAGGCATCAATTTATTTTTTCAAATTCTTTCTAAGCATTTCTTACTTATATAGCCAGATATTAGTCTATAGATTAGCATTTGAGATGCCCAAGACAAGCAAAGACTATATAAAACTCAAATCATGTTACCTTTAACTCTATCGGACCTCTAATATTCTAACATTCTATCACATAGAATATTATTCTTTCTCTACTGACCCAACTCTCCTATTTAAATCCATATATTTCTGTTTCTTCTGATCCATATATTTCTCCTCTCTGTGAGATTCTCAATGGGTGTGAACTATCTTTTCTGCCACTGTGGATTATAACACTTTAACATTTAAATAAGAAGCATAGTAATTTTTACTAAACAGTTGTAATCTATGTCATAGGTTGTACTTTCACATTATTTGATTACATACATATTTATCAAACTTTTAAGGATTTAAAGAACTTATATTCCCAAATAACAAGGAAGCTGGATTTCATGTAATTTAAGTTAAAAACCTAATGTCATGTAACTAATACATATCAGAACTAGGACTATGTATAGAAAATAATCATTAGATTACTTTTCCTAGTCTATGCCATATGGCTTTTCCACTGAAAGATCATTTTTTTAGGAGCCAAATTGCCTTCAGTAGTCATTTGTTTTTCATGTAGTTTGCTGTTAAAGATTTTCAGTTGTATGCTACGGGGGGTGGGGTGGGGAATCTCAACTTGTTGCATTTGTGTTACAGAAGAGAATTATTGTTCTACCTTTGAACATTCCTTTGTGGACTATAAGAAGAGACACAAAAACTGGCATAATTATCTAAATGCATAATTTTAATAGTGTCATATAATTGTATGACCAGTTCAATTCCAGAGATAAGAAGAAAAGTTTTTCATCTCTTAACACAATGTTTCAAAAGTATAACCTTACATCTCAAACTAGAGTATGTGCTTTAATATTTAATATTTAATATTTAATAAATAGGAAATTTTATTTATACTTAAAAGTCATCCAAATGAGAAAAAAAAATTATGAAGTAGTTTACCAAATATTATATCTCAAATTTGGAAGGTGGACAGTGTGTTAAATGCAACCTATTCAACCTGGCAGAAAAGGACAATCTCTTGGTAGATAGTAGAACAATAATATAAAAGAAACCTAGGTTCCAGGATTACTGCAAGGATAAGAGGCACCCATATAGCCCAGTTAGCTAGAGTCTGCACTGTTGCACCCAAGGAAGATACTTTCCCTTTGTTGAGCTACTGTATTTCTGAAGCCCTGACTTATACCACCCAGCCAACACCTAACTAATACACGTTAAATTCCCATCCCAATCACATCAGCTGATATTCACTCTTTCCTGCACAGGGTTCATTCTTTCTCTCAATAGGACTTTTTGAGTATATTTAGCAGCCATCTCAAAAATTACAGTCTTCTCTTAGTAGCACTGGTGATGTCAGCGAACAACATAGACTTCACATCCCTGTATTTGGTGATAGTTTTTAATATAATAAAGTAATGTATGGTATGTTTACAACTCTGAAAAGACTAGTATATATTTGTAGAAAAAATGTCATGTGATAACATGACAATTAAGAATTTGAGCTCCAAATTCAGTCTGTCTGGGTTCTAACTTGAGCCTGACCATGAATTAAGCTATGAAACCTCTGTTTGCCCCAGTTTCACCATATGTAAAATTCAGCCTTTCAAGTGTACTTATAGTGGCACTCTTCCCGGTGTTGGGGAGTCAGTATCGATCATAGTAGGCAAAAATCTTGTGCTCACAGAGCGTTAATTGTGTAAGAAATTAGAGAAGAAACAAAAGATATAAACAGACTATATAGACTGTAAGGTTGCATAAATGCTATGGAAAACAAATCTCAGTGGTGAGACACAGATCAGGTGCACCTTTAATTGGATATAAAGGATGGTATTAAGGGTTAGAGAATGAAAAGGACCCATGAAGTTATCTAGAGGGAAAGAATTTTAAGAAAAAGAAAAATTATAAGTGTTCCAGGCCGTATCAGTACTGATGTGTAGAGGAAAGTTTGAGGGGTCTGTGTGGCCACTCCAGAGTGGGCTAGATCATATTAGATTTGTAAGCTCTTGCTAAAAAAATATTTTTACTCTTATTTTGATGGGAATTCTTGTGAGTTTTGTAAAGAAAGTGACATAATAAAACTTATGTTTTAGCAGTATCACTCTGGTCTCTACACTGAGATTAGACTCAAGGGGTATAAAGCAGAAAACAGGGAGAGACAATCTAAAGGATGTGACAATAATTTAAAGATTGAGATCATGTTTTTTGGGGCCAAAGTGGTAGAAGAGTATATGTTGAGAAATAATCAATCTCCAAATATATTCTGCACTACATATTGTATGCTGACAGATTCGATGTGACATGTGCATGATGCAGAGAAAATGCCAGTTTGAATCTTAAATCTTGGAACAAATAGGAAGATAACTTTTCATTCCCTGAGATTGAATTTGAGATATTGCAAGTATCTAACAGATATATTGTGAAGATAAAGTATGTTAATTATATACATAAAGCTCTTTGAATATTTTTTGGCACTCAGTAGGAGCTCATTAAATATAATCTGTCTTCACTATTATATAACATCAGTCATTTGCAAAGAAAATATTGTTCATATTTTTCAGGCTCTATTTCGATTTTTAAATAATTTTTAAGTAGTTCAAACTTTTACTTTACAATACATAGAATTTTGACATACCACCATGCACAAAAGAATTTTGTTTTAAAAATACTTCAGACCACCTCTTACATAAAACATGATATGCACTGACATAAATAGGGAAAAGAGAAGGAAAATGTCAATAGTTTATTGTGTTCACAATGTTTAGTCTTTATATTACATTTATTTAAAACCACATCATAAATTCTTTCTAGAATATATTATAAGAGAACAGGGTAGTCTCAATTTAATTAAAGCAATTTCTGAACTTACTACTTTCTAAAAAATTAAAGAATCTATTAAACAGAGTTGCCAAAAACACCTACAGCATTCATGTTCTAAATCACAGAAATGTACATAAATGAAAGTAAGGCCAGCAGAGTTCATTAAAAAGACCAGAAAAAGTAAAGAGTCCATAAATTAAAGACTCAATATATGTAGGAGATGAGCGATTAGTTTAAAAAGTATATTATTAAAAATAAATCCCTAACAAAGTTGTAGCTAATAGTAAACAAAAGGAGAAATTGCAATAAATTAAAATTCTAGACAACATGAAGATCAGAAAAAATACAGTAATTTTTCCATATATTATATATAATAAAATTTTATGGAAATACAGAAGGTAGGGTAAATAATGAAAATTTTAATTTTTTATAAATTCATAAACAGTTACAAACTAGTGAGAATTCATCACATTTTTATCCAAAAAGTTTGAACCTTATATTAAAATTTCAAAAATCATTCAATAAAATGAACAATTAAAATTCTACAAAAAAAACCTTAAAATAAATTAAAATTATACAAATCACTTGAAGAGGAAATACATCTAAAAACCATTACTTAAATTTAAATTTAAAAAATTAAACAGAAAAATTAAGAAAACATACTTTCTTAACTATACTTTAAATAGAAGAGAAAATTAAAACTGCAAATCCAGATTGTGTAGAGGCATCTTTAAAAGGAAATATTAGCAAGCTGCCTGAATAAAATTTATTGTTTGTCACAAAATTTGAACTGATAATCATTTATAGCTTTGCAACTTTTCTCTATTAAGGTTATTAAAACAAATGAACCAATATTTTAATTGAAAAACTACATCTTTTTAAAGAACATAAACACACAGAAAAAAGGAAAAATGAAATGATTTTTATTCATACCAAAATTAAACAAATATATCATAATTATTGACTCTAGTTGATGTGTGACAGAAAGTTCTCAAATGATTAGCAGGAAGAAGCAAAACAGTTATAGCTACATGGGGTATTTAACTTCATGAATACACAAAACTTCAGGGCTTAAAGCATTGCACGATGAGATTCTTGATTGCCCTAGTGTTCCAGAAGGATATTCTTTTCCCAAATGAAATGACAAGGAAATTGGCAAAGGTGATAGTGATGAGTGGAAGAGAAAAGCTGCCAAACAGAAACTGAAAATGACAAAAATTATATATATATAATATATACGCATATATAACCATAAGATTTGTCTAGACACATCAACAAACTCTTTAAATTTAAGATATTTCTATTTTCTTTAACAATATAAAATGTATACCAATTTTTTTCAATGTGAACATACACTTTTTTCTACAACTAAATTCTATCACAATAATATACTTTTTTTTTAAGACTAGATATTGAAGTCTCTTTTTCTTTTTCAGCTGTTTGTTTATGAATAAAATTAGCCAAAAATATATATAAAACACCAGTAAGCATTTTCATACAAAAGTTACTATGTTTTGAAAATTTTTCAGGAATAAAAGCATTCTGATGATACGTTTTAAAATTTATTAGTACAACCTCAAATAATTTCCATTCATAACCTGATTTAATCTTTAAGGTAACTGTATTTATAATATTTTTCTTGTACAGTTGTGGATACTAGACTTACGATTTCAGTGACTTAACGAAGAGATATATAGGTAAAAATCTGGAAAATCTAGAATCTAAACTCTAGATTTTCAGTCCAATGCAGCATTCTTTAAGACTATGCTTTATTTTTCTCTACAGAATAAATGACTAATGAAAGTGCTTTTCATAAGAAACTTCTCTGAAATTGGAATAGGAATGTAAATTTTTATGATACAATTTGAAAGGTAGCACTACATTTTTGTTGTTGCCCTTAAAAATACATATACTTAAACTAAAGGTCTAACACATATTTCATGTCTTTCATTACTATTTAGATTTCAAAATCATATTTTGGAAATGTTCCAGATCATATGTGGTCAAATAGAGGAATGCATAACAGAAATTCAAACTAATTAAAGGATGCTACCTTATTTAATGAATAAACATCCAAATAGGAAAGAAAAAAACAGTGTACTTAAATGTTCGGTGTCCCTTTCATTAAAATTGCCTGGAGCCCTCTCTCTTCCGCAAAACTCTGAAAGCATTTTTCACTTCCTGGTTTCTAAGACTATAAATGAGTGGATTTAGCATGGGGATCACCATAGTATAAAACACAAAGTTCACTTGGTCCCTTCCCAGGGAGTAAGAATCTTTGGTTTTAAATAAGTAAAAATCATCATGCTTTAAAAGATGGTGAGTTGGGAGGCACAAGTAGACAAGGCTTTGTACTTTGCTGAAGTGGAATTAATTTTCAGGATATTAGACAGAATGGACCCAAAAGGAAACAGTGATTGTGCTAAGAGACCCTATTATATTTGGAAAAGCAGGAGTGATTATCATGATTTCAGTACCACGAGTGTCAGTGCAGGACAGGGATAAAACTGGGGTTGTGTCACAAAAAAAGTGGTAGACTACATGGGATTTACAGAAATGCAAACTGCTGATCCAAAGAACAATAACTAATGATTGTGTAAAGCCAATCATGTAGGACACGGTGATAAAGGCATAGCAGAGTCGCCTGGACATAACAACCTGGTAGTGCAGAGGATTTCATATAGCTACATAGCGGTAATAGGCCACAGAAGAGAGAAAGAAAAATTCAGTGACAACCAAGAAGACAAAGAAAAACATCTTGGTGAAGCAGCCCATGAATGTAATATATTTGTTGGAAGTCAGTAAGTTCTCTAAGGTGTTAGGTATGATGACTGTTGAGTAACTAAGGTCAAGGAATGACAGGTGACTGAGGAAAAAATACATAGGGTGTGAAGCTGGAGATCCAGACGAATGATCAATATCATATACCTGTATTCCCAGCACAGTATTCAAGTATATCAGGTGAAATAATATAAAGAGGAATTGCGGGATCTCTTCTGATTCTGTCAATCACAGAAATGAAATCAGGTCCATTTGTGTAATTCCTACTTTCCATAGGGATCAATTATTGTAAACTATTGAGTAATTAAACATGAAACTTTACATGAATGACTTCAGAAAAACCTTTTTAAATCAAAATGATCTGGAGTCTAAAATAAACTTAACTTAGTGATTTTAGAAATTCAAAATAAAGTGTAATTTTCAAAATATGACAGAAAACAATCTCAGTTTGATTGCCAAACATAAATCTGGTGTAAATCAACTTTGGATATTTTATATTGAAAATTCATATTTATTGCATAATAGGATGATTTGATACTCTTGTCAATATTTGCTACATTAAAACATTTATTAATATTATAATATTATATCATAAGTAGTAGTATTTTAAATATTTGTTAGATGAGACAAAGGGCACAAAAATTTAGGTAACTTATCCAGAGTCACAGCCATTAACTTTTTGGTATGGTAATTCTACCAAAATTGGTTGAGCCCAGAGATCATGATCATAATACTATCTTCCTACTTGTATTTAATTTCAGAATAACAAAAATCCAGTTATGTAATAAACAATCATATAGATTTTTAATTCTATCATTCTTTTATTGCCAATGTTATTTAGTACAAACGGCAGATCAGAAATTAAACCTTAAGTGCATACATTACAGAGCACACAATATTATTAATTTTCAGAAGATAGATTGTTTAACAGATTCTTAAACTTCTTCCAAATATTATATATTCTATAAATGTTCATTGCTTGATGACTCTGATTTTGATTCCATAAATTCTATATTTCCATTTCTAGAAATCCTGTCATTACTTAGGTAATGTCTGCATGATATTTAAATGTCTGTGCATAAGATTCTAATAATATTACAATTTTTTAGGTAAATTTAAATGCCCTGAATTTGGCATAAATACCATGAGTCGAAGTTGGTGAAAAATTCTTACAGCATTATCTGTCTTGAACTTTGTCAGTCTAAAGTTTTTTTCCCAAATGAAATATTTAAACCATTTAAGGTTTCTGCAACATCATATTTCTCTTCTTTGAGATAACTAATGTTTGGTTTTTATTTATGTATGTATAGACAGAGTGGGAGCAAAAGTGAGAAAGAGAGAGAGAGAGGTAAAATAAATCTGCCTAAAATGTTTGTTCAGGTCCTGCTCAAATAGAAAGTTCACCTGGAAATTATGTCTTCCAAGTATACCAGGAGCTACTGTGAACACAAGCAGAGCTGTGTATCCCTTGTCTTTCATCCTGATATTGCCAGTACAACTCTTATAATGACAATTGCTGATAATGCAGTAATTTGGTCATCTCTGGGACCAATTTCCAAGGAAGCCTGCTTGACATCATGCCAAGGATAAAGGTTCAAGGTCTAATGAATCATGTTAGGTTTATAACAGAGAATTGCCTCCACCTTAGAAGTCACATAATGTTGAGCAGCGTTTTTGGTATTCTCTTGTGATGTTCTAATTTATGACTGGGTTAAAAGAGGTAATTTCTACAGAAATACTTAATTGCTCTGTGGCTGAAAGGCCAGAACATTAACCACCAAGAATGGAATAGCACATTATGCCCAATGACACCATCATAGGATTAATCATTATTTATTATACAACATTATTACACAAAAAAAATGAAAGAAAAAAGAAAATCTTTCATAAATATTGTTACTATTTTTAGATGCATTTGCTTCTAAGCATTTTCCTTTGTGCATATAAAGCTTATTTATATGTATACTTATGTCTTTATATAATTCTACCTTGCTGAATTTTTAGCAATATCCTGATTTTATTATTAAATATTTTTAATACCTACAGCTTGACCTCTTTTACAACAAACATTTGTAAAACTCACAATTTCATGTATTTTGCTTTGACTGGTTCAGCATAACTAACTTCTTTCTAGGAGTGTGAACCAGGTCATTTCTGAGACTTCCAAGGAAAGCTTGATGATGTTTCTCCAGTCAGGTTTGGGAATGTCAACTAATTAATTGACACAGCAGATCCATTGTATGTAGCTACCACACATTTTTGTGCAATTTGTTTTATAATTTTAGTTTATAGATGTGTTTTATATTAAGAGAAACATATTGGACAAATGTAAAAACAGTGCTGAGATGAATAAACATTTTATAATTTTATTAATGGCTGAAAGTTTACTTCCTCTTTATACAGCCATGTAAAATGAATTCCTGAGAATCTTTCATTAATTAATAATAATTAAATGACTTTTCATGTAGATTTTGAAGCAGCTCATGGAAAAAATACTGTTTGTATGGCAGAATTTCCAGAAAGAATTTTTGTATGGATCAAAGAAGTATAAAACAATATTTTATGTATTAGATGAAGTTTTCTATGTAAAATTCTTCAATTTATCATTCAGTGACACTGAGATAAATTTATTTCACAATTACAAGTCAGAATCAATTTATTTCACAACACGTCAATTTGGGGTTCTATGTCAATGCTACCTTAATAGTAGGTACAGAATAACCTCCTATGCAAAATAACCTCCAATGCAAAATAACCACAAGGAAGTATTTCTTCCCAGCATTGCAATAATTTTTGTAGATATTAAGTGTACTATCAAATACTATAAGTAATAGTTGAAGAAAAAATAATTCAGAAAGCTTAATATAACTAATTGCTTTGGCTGAATCATTATTGTTGAAATTCTAATATAATACCACTAACAGTTTTAACAAAAGGCAAAAGATCAGGAGTAAGAAACAGAAAGAAACATGACTTATTTGTCCTATATTTCAACAAAATAAGAACTTTGTCTCTGACAATTATTCAATGTGATTTATTAATAAAATTCTATTTCTCTTTTTAATGATCTTCATTTTTTATGCGATTCGAAGCTCTTTTTAGGAATTTTATAGTTTTCTATTAAATTGCCTCTACTGCTGTTCTATACTATCCTTTATATTTCTGGAATACAGAAGTTTACTTTTTCTAATAGTACTACTTTACACAGGTTATTTATATGCTTATATTTAAAGAGATAAATTTTTACATACTTTAACAATTTATCTCTTTTAACTTTTTTTTAATTGGAGAAATTGTGGGTTTGCAGAACAATAATGCATAAATTACAGGATTTCCATACACCACACCACCACCAAAAATGTGTATTGTTGTGAAACACTTGTTACAATTGAAAATAACATATTTTTTAAATTATGCTATTAACTGAAGTTCATGATTTATCTTATGTTTCACAGTGTAGTGTGGTTCCATGGATTTTTTTTTTTAACTTTTATTCTCTTACCACATATACAATCTAACATTTTCCCTTTTTTCTCAAATTCATATATATATATATATATCAGTGCTGTTAATTGAGGTCACAGTATTGTGCTCCCATCAACACACCCATCACCAAAACATTTCCATCATTCCAAAGAGGAACCTTATTTATTTTAAGCCTTAACTTCCCATTCCTTAACCTTAACTCTGAGTAACCTTTATTCCAGATGATGATTATTAGTTTGTTAATTCTAATTGTTTCAGTGAGATCATATAATATGTGACCTTTGGTGCTGATTTATTTCATTCAATATGGTGTCTTCAAGGTTCATTCATGTTTTTGCATATATCAATACTTTGTTTTACAACTAATTAATATTTCATTTCTTGTATGTATACACCATGTTCTAGTTAATCATTAATCAGTTGATTGACACTTGCTTTGCTTCCATCTTTTGGCAATTATGAACAATGCTGCTATGAACTTCAATGTGCAGATATCTATTCAAGTCCCTGCTTTCAATTATTTTGGATATATACCCATTAGTTAGATTGCTATGACATATGGTAGTTCTATACTTAGTATTCTGAGGAATCACAGAACTGTCTTCCACAGTGGTTGCACACTTTTAAAATGCCACCAGCATGAATGAGGGTTTCTATTTCTCTGCATCTTCTCCAACACTTGGAATATTATGTGTTTGCAATAGTAGCCATTCTAGTGTTTGTGAAATGATATCTCATTGTGGTTTAAATTTTCATTTCCCTGAAAGCTAGTGATGTTGAACATCTACTCATCTACTCTTTAGCTATTTGTATATCTTCTTTGGAGACATGTGCATTCAAGTCTTTTGTTCATTTTTTAATTGGGTTGTTTTTTGTTGTTAAGTTGTTTTTATATATTCTGGATATTAAACTATTATCAAATATCAAATTTCCAAATATGTTCTCCTACTGTGTAGGCTATCTTATTATTTTTGTGGTAAAGTACATTGAAGAACAAAAGTTTTTAACTTTGAT
>JAQZBX010058139.1:0-17801 GCA_029593785.1 Cabassous unicinctus
TCATTTGAGCTTCACATGATATTAAGCAGAATGCTCTGTGTCAGAAGACACCCAAAATGTGTTGTTGCTAGCAAACAATAGAGAGGACAAATGTATTTTCAGATTAAACAAGAATGAAAATGCCCAGTAGAGACTATATTGTCTCTATGCTGAATTTTATACTTATTCTTCCAAAATTGCATTATTAGAATATTGTATCGTCATTTAAAAATAAACATAAATAATAGTGTTCATAAATTAAGTTTTGCAATTTTAAGTAATATTTAACTATGAATATATTATTCTAGCATGGCGCACACACATTTTTTTTTTTTGTCTGTTAACAACATTATTTTGGAAGTGATATTAAGCTTTTAATTAATTTTTGGAAGCACAAATATTCTTACAACATTTAACAACCTAACCTAATTAATTATACCAATTTATCCTATTAAATATTGTAATCTACTAAAATATTGTATCATTAAATGTAAAGTCCTTTACAATTTATATGTATGTTTATATGTTATGCACACATAATTTATTAGGATGCATATTTATATCTATATCCATCTAATAGAAATTCCTTCATATAAATCCATACCAATGTGTATAAATATATATATATACTTGCACATATATATGTATATGTGAATAACATTCACTCCATGGAAAATTTTTCCTTATAAATATTCAAAAGTTAAAATAATGTGTCCAATGATATACTTTTCTCATATATATTTCACAATTAAATTTTCTATTTTATGAACTTTTAAGTCATAACAATAGACATATATAAGTATGCATGTTTATCTATGACTGTGTGTGCAAAGCTAGTTAACAACAAAATTTAAGATATGCATTTTATACATATATATTTAATTATGTAAGTGAAAAAATGAACTCACTAAGAGTGTCGTAATAAAAATGTACTTATTTAGTTAAGTAGCATTTAAATTGTATGTGCCTTCTAACCATCTTCTATGGGACTTTTATCATAATGTGTTTTATCCTAGTAATCATTCAGGTCTTCATATTTCATATGCTTTTGACAGATTTATTTTCACTTATTATTAATTTTAAAATCATGATCCATTTTCTCTCTTACAGTTTAATGTCATCATCTGTTGTGCAATTGTATAATTTGTAACTTTCATTTTTCAATATTGCTTATAAGGATGTCTTATCACTCCTCATTATTTGTTCTGTAATTTTTTTTTAAGTGGTTGATCTTTTTCTTGTAAAATTAATTTACAATTTCATTTTAGTCAGTCGTAAGGTATGAAGTGCTATGTATAAATAAATATCCACCAACTTCGTTTTCCATCTTTTATTTAATAATGCATTGCTTCTAATTTTCAAAAGATTAATTGATCAGATGGAACTGGCTAAAAAACGAATAAAAACTCAATCATCTTACGTACCTGGCAGGGAAGATACCATGATCACAAAGGTGGTTTTCCCAGGGTGAGGTTCATCCATTGTACTTCGGTTTTGTTGACCCCTGTGATTTCTCCAAATGTGGAAAACTCAACTGCATAATTTTTGGTAGTGGGGTAGTGCGTTCGTGCTTTCCTCTATAAAAGAAAAAAAAATAAACAACTCAATCATACATATTCTGCAGAGAAATATCAACTGTTAGTTATTTTATAAGATTTATAATATTTTGCTTATATAGTCTATTTCTTATGTCTGATGCTTTTTTTTTACAAAAAAAATTGTTTGACAACATATTGAAATAAATTGGCAGGTTTCATATGCAAATATAAATTTGATTAAAATATTTCCAGATCTTGCAAAAATTCACCTATTTCTCCCCAAGGAACTATCAGATGGAGATGAGAATGTTCCTGTTCCTCACACTGGAGAGGCTTCCAAACATTAGCCACCCTCCTCAACTGTAACTTTTGCTGTTTATTATTAGCCATGACTCTGTGTGTACTCAGTTTATTGTGGCTTTTATAATAATAGCTTTAGGGAAGCGGGTGTGGCTCAATGGATAGAGCTCCAGTTTACCATATGGGAGGCCCTGGGTTCGCTTCCTGGGGCCTCCTTGTGAAGGCAGGCCAGCCCGCGCCGCCAGTGGGCTGATGCAGCAAGACTTCACAACAGGAAGTGGGTGTGGCTCAATGGATAGAGCCCCCGTTTACCATGTGTGAGGCCCCAGGTTCGTTTCCTGGGGCCTCCTTGTGAGGGCAGGCCAGCCCGCACAGTGCAGTGGGCTGATGCAGCGGGAACTCACAGCAAGGGGGAGATAAGCAGACACCGAGAAGACACACAGCGAATGGACACAGCAAGCACAAGCAGCAAGGGGGGGATAATAAATAAATCTTAAAAAATAATAATAATAATAGCTTTACTATTTCTAGAGGAAAAATTCATGAAATTTAGCTGCAGGATGATAACATATTCATTCTTCTAATTTTAATAAATGTTATGAATGGAATTTTATATTTGTTCCTCAATAAGTTATGTTCAACTCCTAATCTACAGTCTTAAGAATGTAATTCATTTAGATCTAGTATTTTTGTGAATAATAAAAGTAATGATGAGGACACAATGGAAAGTGTGGGTAATATGACAGGCATCCATAGAAATAGAATATATTGAGAGAGAGAGAGAGAGAGAGAGAGAGAGAAAGCCACAACTTGGAAACAGAAATTGATTTGTGTCATGAATTACCCCTGCCAGAACCCAAAAATTTCAGAAAGTGTATGGCTCTAGCCACACTTTGATATGGAGTTCTAGGATCCAGAACTGAGTTTAAGTTCCACAATACATTTCTGGGTTATTAAGAAAGCCAGTTTGTGATACTTTATTAGTCCAGCCCTAGGAAATTAAGAAAATACCTACATCAAGAAAGGATAAAATTTTATATGTATTTACTTTTCATCCAAAAATATATGAAAATACTCATTTATCTCCTTAACAATTTATAGGTTAATTTGTATTTGCTTAAAATAAAATAGATTTCAATTTATATTTCATCGATGACAATAAAAGCATAATTTCACATTTTAAAATTGTGTTTTTGAGTCTAAGTATTCCTTATGTTTGATTGTTAATATTATTTTTTACAGGAAAGTATTGCTCTAACTCATTGCCATACTTTTTCTGTTACCCTGTCACATAAACCCCCTGGATAGATTTTCATAAGATTTGTAGTAGATGGTTGCATAGTTTACATTGAAATATAGACAGTAGGCAATCAAAAATTCATTTTTTAGTTAACTTTAAAGAATAGTTTGATATTATTCTGAGGAAACAAGTATGCACTCAAAAGTGTTACCTGGGTATTCTATTTATGTTTTAATTAAATGTAAGAGAAGGTATAAAATATTACATTTCAATGAGAGATGTGCTGAATTTCCTCTACAATTTAATGGTCAAGCTAGTAGTGTAACACAGAAACAGTATATGTAGTCTTCCTTATAAGTGATTAGCTGCAAAAACATCCTGGTGTTATACACATAATAATAATAGTGTATAATCACACTTCTGAATCTTTTCAGGTAGGTCAACATGTCTGCAATATTTCTTCAATTTAGGATCTTCCTCTATGAAGAGCAGATCCATTTAGAATCTAGAAGCTTATTATTAATTTATTTGCATGAGCTTTGCCATCTCTCCTCTCTTATATGTTGAAATATCTATTTTCCTATGGTTTATTTTTGTTTGCTAAAAGGCTACCAATGAAGGTACAACTTGGCTGTGACCCATTCTTTTTAAATATTTCTTTGAATTAATTACTTATATATGTAGCAAAACAGTTAAATGTTAATACTATTTTTCTTTAAAGAATATTAACCAAGATTTATTTTTCTAAATTTTAGGATATTGATATTTTTGATCTGCTAAAATGTTACCATAAGGAATTTTGGCCTTCTTTTGCCAATTTGGTCAGCTTAGAACTTTATGGCAAAAAACTCTGAATTATAAAAATTTGTTGAGGAAACTTTAGATATAGTAAAATACATTTTGAGACTATTTCTCAGATGACTAAGACTTTCAGTTTCCAGGCAGCAGATAAACATTTTGAAAATAAACATTACTATCCGAACAACAAGAAAAAGAAGCCGGGCAATTTGAAAAACAACATTTCTTATATCTATCAGAGAATATAAGTCTCAGGGCATACTATGGCCCTGAAAACAGAATAGATGGCATTAATATGACTCTTTCCTAACTGAAAAGAGAAAGATAGAAATAGAAGATCCCTGCTGCAACCAGTACAAGTAGGAATGTTTGAACTCAAGTTTACCCATTTGTCAGTGTTTCGTGTACACAAGCCTGAGGGTTAAAGTCTCCAGGAAACCATGGTTAGTAGGAGGGCCCATGCTTTCCTGAGTTTTAACTCCAAGAGCCAAACGAGGTTCCCACTGTGAATATTGGGGAAAATTCCCCCTTGAACTTCCAGTTTGGAGATGAAAAAAAAAATTTCCATTTTGCAATATGCCTAGAGTAATTTGTTTTCCTTTTAAAAAAAGAGTCTGCTCTTGAAAGAAACTATTTGACCAGAGGTTAACCAACTTTGGTTTTATCTGTGTATAAGTGTGAGGAGGGAAGGGAAATCCTGAAATCCAGCCACCTCTACCCTTCCATGTTGCAGAAGGGAAATATTGAACTCTATCCTTCTCTAGCTTTTGATGGGTGCAAAGCAAAATATCGAACTCCAGCCTATTCCAGCATTCATCTTTCACCAGGTGTGGCAGGAGATTTACAATGCTGTAAAAACACTTCTGAAAGTCACAGCACAGGGGCAGTGGTTAACTGAAAGACAAACACCCAATAATAGAATTATAGAATGCTTTCCTTGAAACCATGCCTCACAAGGACATCAATCAAGCTTTACCACAATTAAAGTGGACTAGAGTAGAAAGTAATGTAATACTGAGTCTTCATTTAAGAAGTCTCTAGGAAAAGCCAAAGAAAATTGGAAGCTAAAACCAAGGAAACCAAAGGGAATGCTAGCCTCTAATAAATTACAGCAAACAGTAAATAAAGCGTAACTTCTTCCTGTAAAACATAAAACTACACACTTGCAGATTGATTTATGTGCCCTGAAAGTGGGTGGAGAGTGGTGTTCTTAACCCATTCCTTTGGGTGAAAATCCATTGTAAATAGCACTCTTTGAATATATTTTTTTTTTAGTTAAGGTGGAACTCAACTGAATGAAGTTGCAGAACTACTGATGAGAAAATCACATGAAAGCAAGAAGCTGGAGGTTTACAGAACATTGGAGAGGCAGGAGGAGACATTGCCGTGTGACAGGAATGCCAGGTAAAGTACCCAAATGATATGTACTGTAGGAGCAAGAAATCTTTATAGATTCAGAAACTAAGAGCTAGTTAAAATCTACTGCTACACCACCATATTTGTGGTATTTTTCACACCAGCTAGGAAACAGAGACATTTTTTAGCATTGAAAAATGAGGTGTTGCTGTGACAGATACCTGAAAATGTGGATATGGCTTTGGAATTGGGGAATGAGTAAGGATTGAAAGAATTATGCAGCACTTGATATAAGAAGCCTTGATTGTTTTTCTGAGACTGTTGGTAGAAATATGGATCTGAAAGTTTCCTTCAATGAGCATTTAGAAGAAAATGATGAATCTGTTCTAATGTTGAATTGAATTTGGAACTTATAAGCAATGAATTTGATATTTAGCCAAAGAGTTTTCCAAGTTAAGTGTGTGGAAGGTGCAGCCTGATTTTCCCTTGCAGCTTTTAATAACATGCTAGAAGAAAAGCATACTCTGAAAAACTATTCAGTACAAAGAAAGCAGAAATTGTTGAATTTGAAAATAATCAGTCTATCCATATAATATATTCTGAAACTATGGCTATCAGTTATCTACCCAGGAACCCCCTGAGCTTTCAAGAGGTGACTCCCCAGAGAACTGGGATATGTGTGTTTAAACAACCATTGTTAATGAAGGTGTGGCTGAACATGGACCCAGTTAGCCATTTCAAGGCAAATCAGATTTAGAATTCAGTTATCCAGAAAGAAGCTGTGGAAAGTCCTTTATCTGATGCTTTGGACCATCTTTGACTTCATGAAATACTGAAGGGTTTTGGAATATTGGCTTGAACTGAAGTACTACCAAGCAGGACTGAAATGGAAAGACAAGAGAAATTTTAAGTTAGAAGTACTTCAAGGACAGAAGCATAGATACAGACGTCTGGAACACAAATATCTCACCAATCCAAATGAGCATATCCGCCCACAATTGTAGAAAGCACATGTCAACTCCTGTGCTTGAAGGGACAGGCCATCTACCCTGGCATTTGCAAAGGGTGTGCATTGAACCCTCATGTACAGGTAGAGTGCCAGCTCTGATTTAAATGGAGCCCACACAGATGCATTCAGGTAGATAATAGCTACCATTCTGGGGTGAAGAGAGTGTGGGGACTATATTCTGGTATTTTGAGTGACCATGGACCTTACACAAGATCTTGGAAAGCATGAGATCTCTGCACCATGAGATCTGGAATACAAAGCATTTTTCCAGAGGTGACTCTCAGAATTTGTTCCTGAGCCCAGTAGATAATGACAGGAGAGTCTGGAGAGAGTCTATTACCCACAGAATGGGTCATCTTATTAACTTGATTAATTTTTTAATTAATTAATTATTTTTATTTTAAAGAAACTTTAGATTACATAAATGTTACATAAATGATATCAGGAATTCCCATATGCCCCATTCTTTCCCCCTTCCACACTTTCCCACATTAACAACATCCCTCACTAGTGTGGTATATTTGTTACAATTGATGAAAACATATTGAATCATTCATACTAATTATAGATTACAGTTCACATTATAGTTTACACTTTGTCTTGCACAATTTTGTAGATTATGACAAAATATAAAATGGCCTGTATCTGTCACTGCAAGGTCTTCCAGGACAACTCCAATATCCCTAAAATGCTCCTATATTACAGTTACTCTTTCATATCCCATTCCTCAGAAACTCTGGTGGCCACTTTCTTTATACAAATGATAAAGAGTGTTTCCATTGCTAGAATAATAACAAGTCTATAGTAGAATAATAATAAGTATACTTTATTCCATTATTCATTCCCCAATCTTGAGGATTTAGGGGTGGTGATGACCATGCTGACTTAATTATTAAAGACTTCCTTTGCTCAACTCACTCTCTGGTGAGCATTCATGTGGGGCACAAATAATTTCATGCTGGCCCACTCAGACAGGTCCATCCACATAACTCTTCCTCAGATGTCCTCGTCACCAATTTTCCAATCATATTCCTTCCAAGACCCTGGCCATCCAGCTACACCTTTGGAAAGAGCCCATGAATCAGTGTACAAATGCACCTTTGGCCATTTCTCCTTTCAAGCAAAATGAACAACCAGGTGGACTGCTTGAAATTCTGCCTTCATGGAGGATTTGCCTCACCAGTGTCCTTCAGGGACATCCCAGAGAGTGGCTGTAGAGTTGCAAATGTCCACTTTTGGGTGGTGTCAGCATCATTCATAAGAATCTGTAAACCAGCCCCAAGTTTTCTCTTCCTTAGTCAACAGATTGTAAGGGACTCCCCAAGAAGCCATAGCTGTGGCCTGGGAAAGAGAAAGTAATGTGGCAGAAGTGGTGTCCATGAGCATTTGAGTAACTTTCTCATGTAACTTATTTGTGCCTTCAGGATCCACTTAAGGCCTATTTCATATATACCATCTCCACTTTAGGATGGAGTGCTACTGTGCATGCCCCACTTTATGATTTGGTGGGTCAGATAATACCCAGATCATGATAGGCATATCAGATCTCACGGTAACTTGGTGGCCAATGGTTAAGAGTTCAGTCTCTTCCAAGACCTAGTAGCAGGCCCAAAGGTGTTTTTCAAAAGAAGAGTAGTTATATGAAGAGGATGGCAGGGCTTTACTCCAAAATCTTAAGGTGTTTCATTGTGACTCTTTTAAAAGGGCCTGTCAAAGTCTCCAGACAGCATCTTTATTTATCACTGAAACTTCAGTGCCATTGAATCTGCTGGATCATGTAGCCCAAGTGGCAGTGCTGCTTGCACAACAGCCTGGACCTGTCACAGAGCCTCCTCTTGTGCAGGTCCTCACTCAAACCAAGAAGCTTTTCTGGTCACTCCATAAATGGGCCAGAGTAGCACACCCAAATGAGGAATATGTTGACTGCTAAACCCAAAGAGTTCAACTAAGTATTGTACCTCTTTTTTGGTCATAGGAGGGGCCAGATGCAACAGCTTATCTTTCAATTTAGAAGGTAGATCTTGACATGCCCCACACCACAGGACACCTAGAATTTCACCAAAGTTGAAGTCCCCTGTATTTTTCTTGGATTACTCTCATCTTTTCTCATGCAAATGCCTTACCAATAATTCTAAAGTAATTGCTTCTTCTTTTTCACTAGGTCCAATCATCATGATATCATCAATATAATGGATCAATGTGATATCTTATGGGAGGGAGAGATGAGCAATTTCCATTGGAAAATATTATGACATATGGATGAAGAGTTCTTATATCACTGAGACAGAAGAGTGAAGGTATACTGCTGGCCTTGCCAGCTGAAAGCAAACTGTTTCTGGTGGTCCTTACTAATGGCAATTGAGAAAAAAGCAGTCAGATCAATAGCTTTCATACCAGGTACCAGGGGATGTGGTGCTTTACTCAAAAGCAATGGTACCACAAAAGGAACAGCAGATGAAATTGGAATCACCACCTGGTTAAGTTTATGGTAATCTGCAGTCATCCTCCAAGATCCATCTGTTTTCTGCATAGTCCAAATAAGAGAATTTAGTGGGGATGTGTAGGAATCACCAAACCTGCATCTATCAAGTCCTTGATGGTGGCATTTATGTTTGCAATCCCTCCACAATTCCTGTAATGCTTTGGATTTACTATTTTACTATGTAGAAAAAGTTCTACTGCCTTCCACTTGGTCTTTCCTACCACAAGTAAGGGATCCAATGTGGGGATTTTGCCAGTTACTATGACTATTCCAATTATGCATTCTGTAACTGGTAAAATAATAAGAGAATGGGTCTGGGGAACCACTGGACCCATTGTGAGATGGAGATTAGCTAAAACTCCATCAAACACCTGACTTTGAAAAGGCACTACTCCGATTCATGGACTACAGTGACATTTTGTTTCTCCCAGAATTAATGTCACTTCTAAGCTAATGTTTAATAATGCCCCAAATTTCTGATCATTTTCTTTTCTCCAGTGCATATTTACCATTTTAAAAGAACATAAGTCTATTTGGTGAAAGCTGGGAAGAATATTAACAGTATCAATTTTTGGCAGTGTAACAAAATCCACTCACAAAGGAACCGGGCCTTCCCCTCATTCAAGGGCCTCTGGGTCTGTAAACCATCTCAAGATTGGGAATTAAGGGGCTGTGCTTCTTAATCTGTTTCTGTAATTGAAGTTAGGGTTTTGTCCATTCAACCTAGAAATCTTCTGCTTTTACATATCAAGTAGGAATTCAGTAGGCTCCATACCTATTTTACTCCTAGGTACCCCATTATCTATTAGAAAAAGTCATAGGTCTATGATACTCAGACTCTTTTGATTGCTAATTTGAGTCTGCCTTTCATTGTGGTAGCCACACCCAACTTGTCTTTGTCAATTAAATATGACTCATTGTCTTCTCCCAGCCCAGGATCTAATCATCCTCATAATGTTTAAAGATTCTTGTTCCATGACAGAATTTCCCACAGTAATATCTGACCTACAGGGAAGAGTAACTACAGAGCTCCTAGGGAAAATGGAGTTGTCTCACAAATTTATTCCTCACAGTACTAGTGAAAGGTGTGTCCTCTGGACATTCCTGGGATGGTGGGCAGGTCTTAAATGGTGAACCCATTCTAGCATTCCAATCTCTTTAAGTCTTTGAATCCCCACATCTACGTATACCAGGGTAAATTGGGCTTCTCTACCTCAGGCTTTATAGGCTGTCTTTTGGTCCATGTTTCACCAAGCCACCTGAAAAAATTGTTAGAGCCCATTCTAACCCCTCAAGTTACAACCTTGAATCCATAATCTGTACTTATTGGGCCCATATCAATAATTTCATCCTGATCTGACTTTATACTCCTTCCACCAATATCTCATACCATTAATCATTCCCACACCTACTCCCCTGATTTATGTTTTATAAATTGAAAATCTAATGCAGTTCTTTTAGAGTATAGTGTAGTTCTTCATGGTTCAAACTTTGTACTTCACATTTGGGAGCTTGTTGTGATATTAATCTAGTAATATTCTCAAAAAGAAGAGGGGAATTGTGTGTGTAAGGAGAAGAATTAAAAGTATCTTGCAAACTAGTTGCCTCAGGATGCTTGTTTGCAAGTTCATTTGGTAAGACAGGATTAATCTCTTCGGGTGATGGTTGAATGGAAGATGCATCAGGGAAGGATGGAGGTTGAGTGATGGTTTCTTCATGGAAAGGAGGAGGTTGAGACTACTTAGGGCAGGCTGGAGCTTGTGTAGTGTGTGCTGAAGGTGGGGTAGTACCTCCTGAGAGCATGGAGAAGGTCTGGACTTAGAGCAGGCTGGAGGTTAGGTGATGCAAGCTTGATATTGGGTGGTCTCCACATTGCAGACTATTGCAGGTTTTATATAATTTAATTTTTTTGAAGAAGCTTTAGATTATATAAATATTGCATAAAAATATAAGGGGTTCCTATATGCCACACTTTCTCCACCTCTCACACTTTCCCACATCAAAAACGTCCCTCATTAGTGTGGTATATTTGTTATAATTGATGAACACATATTTAAGCATTGCTACAAACATGGATTACAGTTGACATTATAGTTTACACTCTGTCTTGCATAATTTTGTAGGTTATGACAAAATATACTATGCCCTGTATCTGTTACTGCAATGTCATTCAGGACAACTCCATTATCCCAAAAATGCTCCCCTATTACATGTATTCGTCCCTCTCCCATTCCTCAGAGCCTCTAATGGCCACTGCCTTTACAACAATGATAAAAGTTCTTCCATTGCTAGAATAATAATATGTTTATAGTAGAATAACATGTCTACTTTAGTCCATTTTTCATTCCCCAATCTTGAGGATTTCGGGATAGTGATGCCCACTCTGTTTCTAATTGAGAGGGAGAGTAGATATCATGGTTCAGATGTGTGGAATTATCTTGCTTGCAGTTGCAGACACTCTCAGTTCCTTGGGATGGGTATTGTCCATCATCATCTCCTTGTTAATTATCCTGGGTGAGTCCAGTGAACTGGAGAGTAGATATTGTAACACTGCTGAAATTCAGGGCTCAACTGGCATATAGACTAATCAAAGATTAAGTCTTTAGAACATATATTTATGAATTATAGTGCTCATTATAGGTTCCTGAGGGCTCTAGAGACATCTGGAACCTATAAGCAGGGCAGACAGCTCAGTATCCAGTACCCTGTCACTGAGCTTTACATTATAAGTTTATCTGGCAAGTTCTTAACAGAATTTAAGGTTTCAATGTCCCCCACTGATGTCATCATCAAACCATATGTCTTCTTCCCAATTCTCAGGGTTCCACTCCTTTCCAATCAATGTCTTCACTTTAACAACAGACACCTTGCAAGATTGAGATTTTAGCTTCCATAGTAACTGTGCTTCTCATGCAATGAGTCTCTGAGTCTGATTTTCAGTAATCTCAAATCTGTGCCTGCACAAAACAATATTTTCTTTCAGAGCACACATAGAAACTTGAACATAATTCATTCAGAAGTTAAGTTGCAAATTTGAAGACTTCAGCTCATCCCTTTCTTTTGTAACTGTATCTAGCATATTAAGGAATAGCCAGCCAACATCATTGTACCTTTTAAGTCCAAAAAACTCTGTTACAGTTTCAGAAACACTCTCACCCAGATCCTTGTAGTCATATCCAGTGGTGATAGTTTGCATATCTCTATTTCCAACTCTTGCAATGGACTGTCAGTGGCCTCTTGATTATTGGAAACAGAGTAATTAGAATCATTGAATTGAATAAGAATAGAAAGCCAATTGCAACATGCCAGAACCAATTTAGAAAACCCATTTTTAATATCCTGTTCCTCAAGAACCACTCCCAATACCAAGATGTTTTAATCGGGGTTCTCTAGGGAAGCATAGCTGACTGGAGATACCAGTAAATTCTGTCAGATTTTAGAAAATTGTTTCATGCAACCATGGGGATGCAAAAGTCTAAATTCCATAAGGTATGCAGCAAACTAGGTGCTTTGATGAAAGTCCTTGATGAATTCCCAGGAGATCCTGGCTGTTTGAAGTAGAAATGGGTATTCTTTCTAAATGTTGAAATTAATTCTTTTAATTTTCTTCAACTGATTGGATGAGATGTCACTCATTGCTGATGGCCATCTCAGTTGATTGTAGATGAAACCAGCCATTTTTGCAATCAACTCTCTGATGAGTAAAAGCCATAAAATGCCTTTGTAATATAATTACAGCAGTGTGTGCTTGAACAAAAAAACTGGCCACCATTACCTTGTAGAGTTGACACATTAGTTTAACAGTCACACAGTCCATCTAACTTCTGAAGCCAGTAGCCCATAGATTCCTGCTGTTAAGCTAACCCACTGTGGTGTTTGTCAGAGCAGCTAGAAAATTAAGACAGCACAAGAGAACTATTTACCTCAGTGTCTTTTTTAATAAATCATTTCTGATTTTCAATGAAAAATTAAAAGTCTTTCAGAAAGACAAATATATAATTTGAAGAGACAAAGTGAGGAAAATGTCCTTAATCAGTATGACAGACATGATAACATTATCAGATCAGGAATTTAAGTAGTTTTCATTAATATACTAAGAGTTAGAAAGAAAAAGTAAACAATATACAAGAACACATGAGTATTGAAAACAGAGCAGGATATATAAATATATATCTCCTATTATTTTACACAAATTTTGTTTTCTAATGTTTTTAGTATCTCTCACAACGTTATTTGATAAATTGTTTTTTTTCTTTTTACTTTTCTACTTTGCTTTCTTTTTCATCCATTAAAAAATTGAGATAAGTTGATTTTGAAGTCAAATTTATCTGTTTAATTCATGGCCCAATTTAAGTTAATTTTTTCATAAAAGATGAAGTAGCATTCTAACTCCATCACTTTTCATGTCAGTATCAAGTTTTCCCACAAAATTTGTTGAAGAGAATATTATTGTCCTAATCCATGTAATTAGTACCATGGACAAAAATCAATTGACAACAGATATGTGTCTATTTCTGGATTTTGAGCTTTGTTTCATTAGTTATTCGTGATCTGTTTGCCTATGCCACACTGTTTTTATTATTTATCTTTGTAGTACAATTTGACATTGGAAAGTGTGTCTTCCAAATTTGTTGTTCTTTTCAAATTTTTTGCCTGTTCAGTGTTCCTTTGCACTCCTTCTGAATCTGGGTTGCCTTGTTTAAGTCTTATATGGAACCCAGAAATTTATGTTCTTTTAAGCTAACCCATTTTTCTGCATGTAGACCTGTTGTATGTGGGACATTTTGGTTAGATTTAGTTAAGGGATATTCTGATAGATCACTTTTGGTTAGATCACTTCAGTTAATGGCCTTTGATTAAATTATTAGACCTAGAGTGGGGTCTCTTCTTTTTACTGGAATTTTATATAAACTGAGTTCTGTAAACAGAAACACAAAGAAAGAGAGCTGCCATCTTACCATTCCATATGAGAGAGTACTCCAGGATTGCCTACAGGTGGGCCCCAAGAAAAAGCATCTTTAGATGACACTGCCATGTGTCTGATCATCCACAGCTGAGCTTTTACCATAAGTTCACATTGTAAATGCCAACCCATTTCTGTTATAATGTTTGAGCAGCCTTTATCAAACTGAAACACTGGGGATTTTCTTTCCATACTGCAAAAAGATCTGCTGTAATTTTGATAGGGATTGTATTGAATTTGGATACTACTGACCTTTTAAAAATATTAAGTTTCCAATCCAGGATATGGGATATCTTGCTATTTACTTAAGACTATAATTTCTTTTAGAAGTGTTTTGAACTTTTCAGTGTACAAGTATTTTATATCATTTGTTAAAATTACTCAATGATATGTTATTTTAATGAAATTGATTTCTTAATATCCATTTCAGATGTATCATTGCTAGTGTATATAAATGAAGCTGATTTCTGAAGTGCTGATCTTGTACCCTGCCACTGTGGTTTAATGGTTTATTAGCTCCAATGGTTCCTTTGAATTTTCTACTTATAATATCACATCTTATATGGTATTGCACTGATATGACTGTAAATAACAGCACTAAAATTTGATTGTTAATGTGCTTGAAAGGAGAAGATTTGGCCCATCCATGAGGTTAGAAAGAAAGTTAGAGGAAAAAACAGTTTACTGTATGTTTTAGTGAATACTAGGGTTGCTGAGAAATGTAGTTAAGAATACAAATATAAGAATGTTCTTTCAGGATCTATAACAAGGATATTTCATTTGTACAGGATGTTTATATTGGAGTGATATATGGGAGAAAATTCACTTAATACTTCTAAGGGATATGAATGTGTTTGTCTTGTCTTATGTATGTTTTCTCCATAGGTAGAGGCTCACATTAACAAAATATTAAACTTCCATCCTGTGGAAGCCCTGCTACTTTCTCAAATTAAATGTCAAAATTATATGGAATATATAAGCCATGCCTAGGAAAATAAAGCATAAAATATCAATCTTATTCCTGTAAACATGAAACTGAGTGGACATCATCCCAAACACCTCAAGACTGAGGAATGAACAAACATAAGAGGAAAGTATAATCATGGACCAAAGAAGATTTACTGTTATTGTAGATATTATCTTGTGTTATTGGTAGAACTTAAAACATTATTATAAAGATAATGGTTACCAAGCTTTTAGAAGGGAGAGGAAAGTATGAATGGATGGAATACCAAGCATATTTGAGGTTGTGAGATTCTTCTGTGTGATACTGTAATGATGGACTCCTGACATGCATTTGTCAAGGCCTATGAAGCTGTACAGCAGAAAGTGTAAACCATAATGTAAACTATAGATTTTGGTTAGAAGCAATGCTTCAATATTGGTTCAAAATTTGTAACAAATGTACCACACTAATATAAGATGTTAATAATAGGGAAAACGATGTATGTGGGTATGGGGGAGTATATTGAATTTCTTATACATTTGATGTAAATTTTCTGTAAATGTTTATGTAAAACTTCTCTAAAAATAAAGTTTATTATTACAAAATAGATTGTGTTTTCTGTCAGTAATGAGAGTTTCACTACTTATCTTCCAATTTGTATACATTTTAACTTCTTTATCCCACTTAATTTCTCTGGCTAGAGCTTCTAATACATAACTGAATAACAGTATTTGCAGTGGGCATCTTAGACTTGTTCTTGATCTTAAGGGAAAGACTTAAAGTCCTTCACCATTGAGCTGTAGGTTTTTATGAATGGCATTTATCGCGTTGAGAAAGTTCTGTTCTATTCATAGGGCACATGTGTTTTCCTACAGCATAAACCATTTGTTACAGTACGAGAAATCTCATTGTATTTCAAAATATTCTAAGTGTTCAGAGTAACTTCTTACAAGAAATGGAGTGAAACTAGAAAAAACAACAGAAAGAAAATGGAAATTTACCTATATTTGGTAAACTGCGCTTCTTCAACTACCAGTAAGTTAAGAAGAAATAAAAAGGGATGTTAGAAAATACATAAGGAGGAATGAAATTGAAGACATAACAAAATAAAAATATACAGGATGCAGTGAAGTCAGTACCTGAGGGAAATGTATACTTATGAACACCTATTCAAAAAGAAGCAAGAACTCAAATTACTTACCTAATTGAAACCTTGGCAAACTAGAAAAGAATCAAAATAAAACCAAAGTCATCAGAAGGAAGAAAATAAGATTAGAGTAGAGAAAAATGAAATAATGAATAGAAAAAATTGAGAGAATTTTCAAAAGAAATTTTGATTATTTGAAAAATACATCAATAAAATCGACAAGTCCTTAGCTAAACTGTCAACGAAAATAAGAGAAAGATATAAATAACTAATATCATAAATGAAGTTGGTAATATAACTACTGGCCTTGTATAAATAAAGAATTATATGAGAGTACTAAGTACAATTATTTGACAAGAAATTAAATAATTAAGCAAATGGACAAAATTGTAATATACACAATTCACCTCCATAATTCAAGTAGAAATAGAAATCCACTCAACCCTATAATAAATAGAGATTGAAAGCAACACAAAAACCTTCCCCCAAGGAAAATTCCAGGATTATACGGCTTCATTTATGAATTAAAACCAGTACTTCTCAAGCTGTTCCCAAAAAAATCATGTGGCAGAAGGACTTCTTAATTCATTCTCTGAGATCAGCATTGCCCTGATAGTAATGTCTGAGAAAACAATTACAAGGAAAGGAAATTACAGACAGAATTCCCTTAAGAATATGAATGCAAAGATCTTGAACAAATTTCTATCAAACATTATATAACAGCATAATAAAACAATTATTTGCTATTATCAATTTGAGATATATCCCAGGAATTCAAGGGTAATTTAACACACAAAAATCAATCAATGTAATGGACCACATAAATAGAACAAAGAGGGTAAAAAAGAATATGACTATCTCAGAAGATGCATAATGGCTTTGATAGAAACCAGCACACTTGCCTGATATAAACACCCAAAAAAAACTAGAAATAGAAGAGAACATTACTTGCTTTTTTAAAAAGCTTCCATCCTGGGAAGCTCTGTCACATTCTATAAAAGAACAGCAACAATCCCCTGAGTACAGGGGCGATGACTAGTGAAGAAAGATGGTCTATTGAAGGGGCCTTGATATTGATGACTATGCTTATGAGGCTTTGCTCTTGAAATTGAAACTTAGCCTAGCATTTTAGGGTGCCTAAGAGTTACCTCCTGAGAGCCTCCATGTTGCTAAAATGTGACCTAATTCTAAGCCAAACTCAGCATATAAATGCATTACCTTCCCCCCAGTGTGGGACATGGCTCTTGGTGATGAGCATCCCTGGCACCAAGGGATTACTACCAAGCACCAACTAACAGTACAACTGGAAAAAGACCTTGAATAAAAAGGGGAAAAGGTAAAGATGAATGAGTTTATATGGCTAAGAGACTTCAAAATGATTCGGGAGATCAACGCAGAGGTATCACTTATGCATGTATCAGAAGGATCGCATAGACTGCCAAAGTAGATACCACCACAAATAGTGAGGCTCCTGAGGGCTCTGGAGACGCTCAAGCCCTATGGTCATGGGAGATACCTCCAGAGTTTGGTGCCTTGCTACTGTGACAGAGTTGGACTCAGTTGTGACTTCTCTATACATGCCTCTTCTGTCCCTTTCATTTGAAACTATAGTTGCTGCTGGAGTTGGTAGGTGCATTCCCAAGAGACTTTAATCTTTGGGCTGTCAATATACCAGCTGGGCCTTGAGCCTCAAAGAATATGCAATGCCTACTCTTCAATTCATTGGACTCACCCAGGACAATGAACAATGAGGTGAAAATGGACAGCCACCATACCAAGGAACAAAGAGAGTCTACAACTGCAAGTAGGAGAGTTCCATCCATCAACCATATAGGATCAAAACTACCTCTCAATTAGTGGTGGAGTGGAAATCACAATCCCAGAATCCTCAGGATTGGGGAATAAAATATGGACTAGAGTGGTCTAACTGGTATTCTGCTATAAAATTATTGTGATTCTAGCAATGGAAAAAATTATATCATTATTGTGGAGACAGTGGCCACTGGGAGGGCTGAGGGCAAGGAGAGGGAGGGAGAAGTGTAA
>JAQZBX010058140.1:0-17811 GCA_029593785.1 Cabassous unicinctus
CCACTGGAGATTCTGAGGGAAGGGAGAGGGAAGAACAGGAGTAACATGGGGACATTGGAATTGTCCTGCATGACATTGCAATGATAGATACAGGACATTATACATTTTGTCACATCCTATAAAATTATGTGAGGGCAGATTGTAAACTATAATGTAAACTGTAGTCCACAGTTAGTAGCAATGCTTCAATATGTGTTTATCAGTTGTAACAAATGAACCACACTAATGAAAGATATTGTTAAAGTGGGAAAGTATGTGGGTGAGTGGGGCATTTGGGAATCTCCTATATTTTTTATGTAACATTTATGTAATCTATAAAAATTAAAATTAAAGAGTCAAGCTGCCATAGCCTTAGCATTTCACAGAAATAACAGGAGAGACAGGTTTGTGAGATTGGGAAAGCTATCCTGAATCATACTGATATCTACAATTGCAAGAAAAATATTCATATGTAATGAACAGTAGAAAAAATATTCATGCCTAGTCCCATACAAAAATAATGTAGGGGGAAAAGTAATGAGTAACACCACTGCAAATAAATGAAAGCTCTTTAACTTGATATGTTTTATATAATGCGATGTACTTTTTAAAAAATAATGCAAAGGAAACTATATATTAAAGGCTAACATAAACCAGATTATACACCTTAAAAAATGAGTGAGAAGGGAAAAAAAAATGAAAGAGGAACAGAGCTCAGGAAAGAATTTTTTTAAAAAGGAAAAATTACTTCATAAGTGGAATGTAAACTAAAAGAAACACAATGACAAGATAATGCTTTCAGGAAAAAAACACATTGTAAAAGATTGAGAAATGCCAACAGTTGAAAATAGGCCTAGAACATCCAATATATGAGTCATGGAGAGCCTGAAAGAGAAACCCAAAGCAGAGATGCAAAAAAATATTAGAAATTATCATTCAATTTTTCCTTGAAATAAAAAATTTAAAGTACACTCTGACTCAGAATTACTAATTGCAAGGCATATTGAAGTAAAATTACTGCTGTTTAAAGCAAGAGAAAAAATCTTTCATGCCTCAAGAATAAAGCAAGTGGTTTGTTAGAAAGAAAATTGGAATCTCATCAGTGTTTTTGAAGATGCTACTTTGTGCCAGTAGTAAATGGATTAATATGATATTTGTGTAAAGAAACTGAGTCATGACTTTTATACTCGATAAAACTGACCTGTGTGTAAAACAGGCATTGAAATCCAAGTTATCCTATGAGGCCTTGTTTAGTATTGATCCCAGTATCCCTTCCAGATGAGTGAACAGATGGCAGTAAATAAAATGTCTAGGAAGACATTGGCATAAGGACTTATGCTAAGTACTAAATTTGCAATCATTTGTTCCACTAATAGAAAATGAGAGAGGGAGAGACCTTGGTTATAGCCACAAGGAGACAGCCTTGTAATCATCCATTAAGCTCTAATTTTGTTTATATTGCTTTTCTATATATATGTTTTTTTAATTGAAAAATATTAAGAAAAGCAACTACTGGTTGTTAAATATGGTTTACTATAATAAAATCCAATGTTAAATATAAAACCTACTTTATAAACTAACTATTAAGTTTATATAATGAAAAAACTAAACCGTCATTAATTTGATTAGGGAATGGTATATTAGGGGGATGAGCATGAGGCAGCTCTGTTACATTAGGATTGTGACTTTTTTCAACCTCCAAGCAAATTATATCATTGATGTGGAGGCAGTGGCCACTGGAGGTTCTGAGGGCAGGGAGAGGGAAAAACAGGTTTAATATGGGGGCATTTTCAGGACTTGGTAATTATCCTGAATGACATTAAAACAACAGATACAGGCCATTATATATCTTGCCATAACCTAAAGAATTGGGTGGGAGAGAGTGTAAACTACTATGTAAACTTTAATCCTTGCTTAATGGCAATGCTTCAAAGTGTGCTCATCAATTGCAATGAATGTACCTTACTAATGAAGGATATTGTTAGTGTGGGAAAATGTGGGAGGTGTGGGGCATGGGGCTAATGGGAATCCCCTATATTTTTTATGTGACATATGTATAATTTAAGTATCTTTTTAAAAAAAGTAAAAAATGAAACAACAACAACAACAACAAAAAGACCTCCAAAGATCAAACAATCCCTAGTTCCTTTGGGATTCAGACTGAGTCCTCCAGTTTGCCATCTTTGCAGTGGTCAGTGGTAGGATCTGCAGCACAAGCATAAGTTCTGGAATCACTAGAGAAGCCTAGAGATATATGGAGAAGGAAGCTCTCTGGTTTGGGTTACAGGACCCAGAGGACACCTTAGATGCTGGAGAGGCAACTTTGGGCCCCTGACATCCCCAAGAGTGAGACCCACAGGGCATTCAGTCTCATTTGCTGCTCTCTGCTGAGGGTGTTGACTTTTGGCATAGAGTGTCTATGCATATTGCTTGGCTAGGCAACCTTCCTGTAAATTTCCCCTGAAGAGTGATGCTGATGTGTAGAGGAGAGGGGAGGGGTCTAGGATTCTGCAATGAGAGACATACTTGGGGTGCGTGATGAGCAGGAGTTGTGAAGGAATAGACGTTGAAGTGCCGACTCTACCTTTTCCACCCCTACCCTCAACACTGTCCAGTCATGATATCTGTATATTAAACATGGACAGCTTCCTGGTGCTCTTCCTTTTTTCTTTCTAAAGCCACTACCAAGCTTTGCTTGTGCCTTTAAATGAAAAAAAAAAAAAAGATTAATCTTGATAATAAAAACAAATTTTTTTCTTTAGTATATTCCACCATAAAAGATTACAAAAGATACTTCTTCTACAGATATAATAAAGCCAGTTATATTTATTTTAATTTTAAAATTTGAAAATAAAGGAACCTAAGTAACTTGTAATCCTATCCTTTTCACTCATCCCAAGTGATCACTGCATTACAGTGTAGTATTTTTTCTCTTTAAATTATAAGTAACCTTTTATTGGTGAACTGTATTTACTTCTAGGCAAAATAGTCTATTGTATTGAGTCACTAATCTTTTTTCATAAAGATAGTAATTATAGAGATTTTGATCACACTGATACCATATTAAAAATATTCAATGTAATATTTTTCCTTTCAGTGTCCTTTTTCATTGCTAGGTAAGTGTATTCAGTGAGTGATGTGACTCTCCATGCTCATACTAGCCATCCCATAGTGGGGCAGTTCATTAGGAATGAGGCTCCAAGCTCCACAGGAGAGTTGCAAGAAGGAATGAATACTAGGCTAATAATCAGGACTTGAGTTCTTATTGTTACTGCCCTCAAGTGTGTAGCTCACAGATTTGATCATTTGTAGGTCTTAAGGTGATGAAGTTATCAAATAAATCTAAATATCTCCCTGGTTCATGTCTGCTTAGACCATGTGCTGAGCAGTGGCAGAGTCTTGGCAGAGGTTGACCAGCTTGTTCTCCTGCTGGTTCACAACTCTCAGACTCTGTGAACTTGCCAGAAACATGGGGATTTCTACATGCTTTTCACACAAATACCTATATCTAAATATCTGGTGCTTCTCATACTAATAACTATGTCTAAATATCCAGAAAAAATACACCTAATGCTAACTTGAGGTATCGGACCCTTGAGGCTACCTAATACAGAAGATCATGTTTAGGAGCTCTGTAAGATGGGCACTTCCTGGCACACACATGGATGATGGGCATCCCTTGCATGGTCACTGATGCCTCATGGCAGTGAGATAAGTGAATCTGAGAAGTTCAATGTATCAGCCCAGGGGCCATATGCTTGAGTTCATATTTTGGCTCTTTTCCTTAGGGACTTGAAATCTTAGGTCACTAATCTGTGAACCTCAGAATCTCCACGTAAAGAACAGGGAAAGTAAACATAATCCCAGAAATGATTGTAGTGAGGATTTTATGAGTTAATATATGCAATGTTTGCACTGGTTATAGGATTATTTTTGAGAAAGTTTGCAATGGCAATTGGCCACTGTTATGTTGGGCATATCTCTTGGGGAAACACACACCAGCTTCCCACTCCCTCCACCACATTCACAGTCATACCACATAGTCCCACATATACACACCCTCTAATCCCTATACACACAAACCCATGGCTCATAAAGGGAATGCAGCTGCTTTCAGAACTGTAGCATGTGCCCATAGTCCTTCCCCTGGAAAATCACATTCTCTAACCACACCCCAATCCTTATTTCCACCAAGGGCTGGGACCATTGTGGCTTCCTAGACAAACTAAACAAGAATATCCTGGTTTTCCTATCATCCAGAGCTTTCTATGTCAATAAATCCAGATAATGTACCATTTTACTTGTTCCTTGTGCCACCTGCAATTAGAGAAAACTCTATGAGGATCATATCATGCTGTACCCTGTTTGAAAAATACTTTTGCTTGCTTGCCACTATTAGAAAAAGGAAGATGGGAAACTGGTTAAGTCAAGGACCCCATAAGCAAGCATTGCAGATCCATCTGGAATTCACAAGCTTTTCCTAGACATGTATCTCTCAAGTCCATTTTGGTTGATGATTATAAAATTCTTAATCCAGGGAGAAAAAAACTACAGCTGTGTGACAGGCCCCCTACCATACACTTTATAACTTGCTGCTGTCATTCATTGATGCCCCTTGAATCACTGGTCAATTGGAAGAGACTCCCACTCAGCAATCTCGGCCCCAAGAAAATTGTATGTATCTATAATGTAAATGGTTTGACTTCTTTACATAAAATCAATTGAAAAAGGAAGAAACAAACAAAAAAAGAACCTTGCCACCTTAGACAAAGAATAGCAACCTACCTTGGCATTATTTGGGGCCTCTTCATACTTTCTGTCACTTGGAAGCACAACCATGAGCTGCTCCTCGGAAACTATGAGGGCACAGAATAACTCAAGACATCAATGTGTTACTCATGAATTACTGGGAGTGTTCTGGCAGGAACAAGATGCAAGAGTGTTTAGAGTTGGTGGTTTAACAAGTAAAGTGTGAGCTACCTCATGGCCATCCTCCATGATGAAAGAAGGATGGCAGAGTGGCAGAAATGAAATAAGATTCAAAGTTTTAGATTTGTAGCTAATGGCAACATAGAGCAACTGGCCATAGTCAGTCTACAAATGGTAATAAAATACACACTATGATTCAGTGACAGAGTCCCATCACACCTCCTGCTTATTCTGTATCTCACCTAAATGGTAGTATGTTCTTGACAAATTCCAAAACAGTTTAGCCTGCATGGATCCACATCTACTAACACAGCATTTACCATATGTTCTACAGGAATTTCCAGGTGATTAGAAGTAATCTTGTTAGTGGACTGGATTCCATTTTAGGCAGTACATTTTATTGTACTTATTCACTAATATTTTGTTGCAAAGATAAATATAGAAAATTTGAAAATATTGAAATATTGCCATTTAAAAACCATCATTTATTAATCCTATCATTTTCATTCCACTCTTCCCTTTCTATACCATACATGTGTATTCATTGCATTATTGGCTCTCCATCACTGGCCATTAATGGTTTGATAGTCATTATGGAGGGATGCATAGTTTGGGTGTTGATGCCATCTAATTTTACTGTCTAGGAGCATGTCAAGTAGGCTGTTGGGCACCAGGTTAAGAATGAAGTGGTATCTGAGTTCTTGTTTTTCAAAAAATTTCTTGAAATCTCTTCTGTTCATTTATCCTGATTTGCTTTGCATAATTCTATCAATTCTTTGAAAATTTCTTCCACAGCAAACTGAAAGGCAAATGCTTTAATTTCTAGGACATAATCTATCTTAAAAAGTTAATAATCTAGGAAAATTAAATTTATAAAGTTCAAGGAAGTGCATTAGTATTTAAACTGAAGAAATTCTTCCAAGCTATTGAAAGCTGTTCTGATGGTCCAGGGAGTCCAGGGAAGTCAGAGTTGAATGATGACATGGTACAACCAGAATTTAACTACCGGTGCTGTTGCCCACTATGTTCTTATCCAGGATTCCTCCAGCTTGAGCAATGGAGTCTGAGCAAGACTGCCCCCAACCAAGCTTGAATTAGGTCCTCCCATTGAGTGTATGAGCTGAAAGAGTATCTGTCACCATGACCCCATTGTATTAGTTTACCCACCAGTCTGTGACCTCACCCTGTCTTAGGAAATTGATTACATATTCTTGTTTGATCTTTTAGTAAAGTAAATCACCATAGTGGGCATCTCCCCCAGGTAAGCTAAGATTTGCATCCTGTTTCTCCCTGTAGGCATCGGCCTCTCTCCAGCTTACAAGTCTGATGTTTGTCAAGTGATTTCATTTACCTGATGTGTTGAATTGCAATTTGTCCAGTTTTTGTTCTTGTTTTTGAGGTAGGAATAATATAGGCCCCTTTTTTCCTGTGTATCAGACTTTTTTCT
Organism: Cabassous unicinctus; assembly: GCA_029593785.1. Lineage (NCBI taxonomy): Eukaryota > Metazoa > Chordata > Mammalia > Cingulata > Chlamyphoridae > Cabassous > Cabassous unicinctus. The sequence continues at coordinate 6,356 of JAQZBX010058140.1, forward strand.
AAGAGCTAGAAACTAGAAACCGTCCTAAATATATATCAGCAGGTGAGTAGATAAATGCATTGGGGTACATGCATACATTGGAATATTACTCAGCACTAGAATAATAAATGCTTGGGATTCACAGAAATATGGATTGATTACCAAAATTATACTGAGTGAAGAAGGAAAAGAAATAACAGCACATACGTTATGATTCAATTTATATAAGTTGTGGAAGATGCAAACAAATGTAATGTAACTTAAAGAGGTTTGGTCCTTACCTGGGGATATGGTGGGAGGTTGGAAGAAGGTAGGAAGGGGGGCGCATTACAAAAGGGCAAGAGAAACTTGTAGGGTTGTTGGATTTGCAGTTTCTTGATTGTGTTGCGGGTTACATAAGTGTATGCATATAAAAGTACTTAAAGAATTTAACAATTTAAATATATGCCATTAATCAAATATCAATTATCCCTCAAAAATCTGTTTTAAAAAGTAGATATATTGGTAAGGAATTTGATATGGAGACATAAGTAAGGACCCACAATGTGTCAGAGACTCCTGGTCCTCTGCACATTATTTTGGATAACACTAGAATGCATCCACAACAAAATTCGTTCTCACTACACAAAGGCAGCTTTGGAGGGGATAGACCTCACTAGGTTTGGCACACACTGTTCTGGAGCTGGGTCAGGGAGGAGTTTTAGTCCAGTTGTCTAGATATGGGCTCACATTTACCACATATGTGTTCATAGGCATGTCACTCAACTCCTCTTTTATTCTTTTTGTAGATTTACATCTGTGAAGTAGAGGTAATATTGATACTTATTTCCATGTTTAGCATGCTTTTGTAAAAATGAAATAAAAAGATTGGCATGAGTTTTAGCTCAGCACAACCATATAAAAAGAAATCACATTTTCCTGAATGCCAGTGCCACCAGGACACTCATATCTGCTCTGGGCACTGTCTCCTCTGAAAGCATCCAACCCCAGAGTTTGCTATATGGTAGGAGGAAATGAAAACTGAGCCCCTCCCTAGCTGATTAAAACCAGGCCAGCTCTGACCCTGCAGCTCTGGAAGAAGAGCCACAGCCCTGGGATTCTGAGGTGTTCACATTCATTCATGGGCACTGAAAAGAGAGAATTTACCATGGAGTTTGAACTTAGGTGGGTTTATAATATGGTAAGTTTAAAAGAAATTTTCTGGGTAAAAATAAATACATTGACTCTGTGAGTGCATGTGAATAAGTGGAAGATTGACATTGTGTATGACTGTTTTCTGAAGGTGTTCAGAAAGGGGTGCAGATGGTGGAGTCTGAGGGAGACTTGGGTAGAGCCTAGGGGGTCTCTCAGACTCTACTGGACAGTAGAGTCTCTACAGTGCCAGAATCAAGTGCACAGACAGGAGAGGTTGACTTTTGTCACCTGTAGTATTCCCTAAGGGTCTGTGTTTCTCCTTCTGTCCTAATGGACAGCTGCTCTTACCAGTAATCAGTGGCCCTGTGGACACCTGGAGGGTCCAGTAGCTGAAGGTAGAAGGAGCAGCTTTGATGACCAAGGGCTCAGTTTCAACCAGAGTAGCCTGGCAAGGGCTGCAGATGCTGGCTAGCTACAGCAGCCATACGGACCACAATTGTAGCTCAGCCATCCATGTCCAGGATGCCTGCCCAGGATGGTTCCAGCTGCCACCTACATCTGTCAACCTGTACACTCAAAACCAAAGAAGATATGCTGTTTGGACCTGCATTAGAAGAATGTGGGAGCTCAGACATACAGCTCTACAAGACCAGCAGGACTGACTGCAAGGGGCTTTCAGTAATACCAAATCCAGAGTTCAGGTCCAGGGTGTTTGCAGGAGGAAGTCAAGAAACTTCAACTAAAGGACCAGGTCAAAAGGAAGGTGAGGGGAAGGTCATGACCAACTGAACCAACATGCAGGTACAGGGCAGGTAGAAGGGGAGCTCAAGATCATTGAGTCCAGGAATGTGAACTAGGGTCAGGTGGAGGGAGAGTTCTGGACCACTGAGATGAGGGCCAGGACAAGGGATAAGTGCATGGGAGCTCAACACTACTGAGTGCCAAGGACAGGACCTGGGCAGGTGGAGGGAGAGTTTGGAACCATGGAGCCCAGCCTCTAGAGCCAAGGGAGGTACAGCGGGGGAGTCAGCAACATGGACTCCAGGATCCAGGATTGGATCAGTACAAGGGGAGATCAGGAAGACCAAGGCCAAGGCAAAATGCAGGAGGACCTCAAGACAATGGAGCCAAGGATTCAGAAACGGGTAGATGGAAGCCAGAAGCACTCATCCCAGGGACAAAATTTTGAAAATCCTTTGGGGAGATGGCATAAAATTACAACTTAAGTTTTTTAGGCATGCTTGTGCAGCATCTGAGTTTTTGTTGGAGATTTAGGAATTATTATTTTAAGAAACATAAGATCTTGTCCTTTAATAAAATCTTCTAATTAAAAATGGGATAAAAGGCACTAAACTACAGTCACACTTGCACATATACCAATGTACACACAGATAAACACATAAAAATGTAGACACTAATGTCTGTAAAATAACATAGCCTCACTGCCATAAACACCAACACAATCACACACTAAGACACACTCAGACACACACAGGAACAACCACAACCTAACACATATAGTAAGATTTATGTACACTAATACACACCTGCTCAAACAGTAGTAAACCAAGATGTACACACGTACACACTAGCACCCGCAGAGTAACAGACATATCTACCCAAATGCTAATGCAGACACATGAACACATGCAAGTGTATGTGCAATAACATGTATGATGGACACTTTGACCCAAAATATCACACACATCATCACACATACTTAGATTAGCATCTGCAAACATATTTGTACATATTAGAAAGGAATAGTTTATTGCTAAGATGCTTTCTCTTTAAGAAGAGGAAATACCAGGCTAATTTAAGAAGCTGCTATTCAAGCTCTCTCTGCACTGATTCATCAGATGGGCTTCAGTGATTCATGGATCCTTCACTCCACCTACAGGTCAGCCCCATTGTGCCAACTGCAAGGGGACATTTGTGCCTGGAATTCCACTGCCTTTTTTTCACAATGATTCTTAAACAGTGATACACTGCTCTTTCCAAGGCAGTCATGGAGCTCAGCTGACACAGGAACTTGTTCTTGGGCATATCTCTGGAATGGATGTTCTGCTGTGGTAGAAAGGGTTGGAGTATGCAGTACAACAGAATACAATGTCCCTCATCCACTGTGATGTTATGCTGGGGACTGATGGCTCCAGACTCAGCTGGAACCATGGGCTGTGATGAAGAATCGACCAAAATTTCAGGTGAGCATAAGGGTCTTTGAGGGTTTCACCTGGCCTGGGCTGGATACCTCCTGCTGTACCTGAGATAGTGGAGCTGAGGACAAGGTCAACCACAGTGAGTGAGTTGAACCCTCACCATTCATCTCCTTTCCCACCAATCCTTAAGAAACTTACAGAGCATTGCTGCCATCAAGAAAAGTAAGAACCCCAAGGTTTCCAAGTCCATGAGATGATCTTCTCCCTGAGCACACCCCCAGTTCACAGAGGAAAGAAGCCAAACCTTTCCCATTCTGGGGCTGTGATTACCTGGAAGCATGGGCTCTCATCTGCATGTGGGAGGCCCTTTCTTCCAAGCTATGGGGAAGCTCAGTAGGGAGACTGTTCCCCATGGGCTTACAAGGATATCTACCTGCAATCTGCTTGCATCAGACTAGCAGAGGCCTTCTGCTTCAGAAGGTGCTCTTTCCATGTGTTCTTAATTATATACTTTCAGATGACAAATATAAACAAGGAACAGCCATATATACATTCTGAGAGGCCCAGATGGATCACATATGTGGTTATTGAAAATGATTTAAACATCAAACACAAATGCACATATTCACACACACAATCACACAACACATATTTACTGTACAGTAGAAATAAAATGCCCACTGAGAAGGTAACACCTGAAGAATTGGTCGACAGAGGCAATATATTAGGCTGAATAAGTAGCCCAAAAGATACCTAGGTCCTTAAACACAAAACATATGAATGGTGGCTTATATGGCACGTGATTAAATTAAATATTTTTAGATGAGAATTCTTAGTTTTTTCCATGGACCCTATACATAATGACAAGTGTCCTTATATGATGTATAGAGGTATATTAGGTTGCAGGATAATAAAACAATATAGCTGCTGAAGTAGAATGTTATACAATGGTTTTCAACATCGGTTAAGACTCCATGAAAGAGAATTCAAGAAATCCTGCTTCAGAAGCTGAAAAAGAAAGAAACAGATCCTCTCCTAGAATCTCTAGATGGGATACATTTCTGTCAATACCTTGATTTTGGCCCAGTGAATCTCATTTCAGACTTAATCCCAGAATTGTAAGGGATGAAAATATGTGTTGTTTTGATTCCCAAATTTATCCTCTTCAAAACAGCCATAGGAATCTCATGCCTGCAGGGAGGTGTATGTCACTTTATCAGTGGTCTCCCCACACTGCCCCCTCTTGTCTGTTGCCCATCAGTACAGCACATGTATCAGATCTATGGCCCATGGGTATGTCTGTATTCAGATATTTACTGCCAAGAAGAGGGCCAAGGAAGGTGGGGTGCTGATCAGGACTGTGCTTGAACCAAGCACACTTGCAAAGCCCATGGCTATGTGATCAGTTATTAATGATTTCCGTGTCAGACTCTTAGGGCTTTGGTGATTGGAAATAAGCTGGAAACAGAAAAACTTCCTTGATTTTTATAATAGCTTATATTTTAGTTTATATTTATTTAAAATTCAGATACAAAATGTTTGGAGGATTGGCTGCTTTTATTGCTGAATGGTGAAAACAGGACTGAGATCCATTGTTTGTAGTAGAGCAAAGAGATTGCAGAGCTCTGGACAAAAGGAGGTTTTGCTTGAAAACTGATCTGTAAAACACAGGATGGAAGTTGTGGAAGACTTGCTGAATCACACCTAGTGTTGATTACTTCTGACCATGCCTGCCAACACATAATATTTTCCAGATAAATGCACATTCTATTTTTAACATTTTATGAACTGTCAAAATATTTTGAAGTATGGCTGACCTGTTCACATCAACACCAGTTATTTCTGAGTATTCTGGTTTTTCACACTCTCACTAATCCATATATTAATATGAAAAAAAAAAAAAGATTATAGCTACATTAGTCAGCCAAAGGGATGCTGATGCAAGGTACCAGAAATCTGTTGGCTTTTATAGAGGGTATTTATTTTGGGTGAAAGCTTTCATTTACAAGACCCTTAAAGAGTCCAACTCAAAGTTGCTTTACCAAAGTCAGTTGCCATGTGTTGAAGCAGGAGGGCAGGAGATCTCTGCCTGGTCTCTGAGAGCTTCCTTTATCAGTCTCTGGCACAGGATTTATTTCTTTCAGGGCTTTCTCAGCTGCTCAGCTGCTCTGTTCTCTTCAGTTACAAAGTGTTAGATAAATGGTTCATCTCTCCCTAGGGCCCCAGGATTAAACATGACAGAGCTCCCTCCTCTTCTGTGTTTCTTCTTTATTTATTTATTTATTTTTTAAAAAGATTTATTTATTTTATTTTATTTATCCCCCCCCCTTGCTGCTTGTGCTGCTGTGTCCATTCGCTGCGAGTCTTCTCTGTGTCTGCTTATCTCCTCCTTGCTGTGAGGTCTTGCCGCATCAGCCCATGGTGCTGCGCGAGCCGGCCTGTCCTCACAAGGAGGCGCCAGGAAGCGAACCCAGGGCCTCTCATATGGTAAACGGGTGCTCTATCCATTGCGCCACACCCGCTTCCTGCAGTGAGGTTGCTGCATCAGCCCACCACACTGCTCAGGCCTGCGTGCCCTCACAAGGAGGCCTCGGGACGCAAACCCGGGCCTCCCATATGGTAAACAGGGGCTCTATCCACTGAGCCACACCCGCTTCCCTGTGTTTCTTCTTTAATGAGTGTCCATTTATATCAGCCCAGAAAGGGCACAGGGACTCAGCCTGAGTCATTCCTTACTGATGTGGTCACATCAAGGCCACAAAGAAACTTCAGGTAAATGGCTCAAGCTAACTCCAGGATGTTGGGATTAACCCTGAGAACACCAGAAGTGCAAGAGAGCTTTCACCTTCTAATCAACCCATTCCCTTGCCAGAACTAAACTAGACTATAAAATTATTTAAACTCTATTGTTTTTCTAGTGAATAATTTGTTGAAATAAAAAACACAAGAATTATACATACACATAGGTGTATAACCATTACTACAAACTGGATACTGAATGCCCCAAATTTTACTCTTCTACCTCTATAATTCATGCCTTCAGCCCCTTCTGTTTCTTCAGGCAACACTAGATCTCCTTTTTTAACTAGTTTTGTTGAGTTTTACCTTAAAGGTCAAACATTTTAAGTGTAAAATTCAAAGATACTCATTTTATTCCCTGATATACATCACCATCACAGAGTCAATATTAGAAAGTATTCATCACTTCACTATTTTAATTTGTGTAACTTCTCTTCATTCCCTCCTGAATCCCATTAAACTCTGTGTTGTCATCTCCCTCAGGTCTCTTCTAAGTCAGATGAGGAAAGGCACTGGGGGCTGTGCTGGGGTCCCCAGGTCACAGAACAATGGCAAAAGGGAAAGTCATGGCCTCTTCCCTCTTCCTCAGTGACAATCTAGGCTCTACCCATTTCTGATGGGCATTTTCTTTAAAAATATGTGAATTTCAGAGTCAGGGATGGAGGCAGAAACTTGAAGCTGGGGAGGTGAGATGAGAGGGGAAACCCAGGACCCTGGCAGGAAGCCTCTTCTCTGCCTCCCCTGTCTCTGCTCCTGGGAAGAGCTTATGCTTATTGGTCCTGATCCCACTCAGCCCAGCCCCCTCCTGGGCTCCCTGAAGGGCAGACCTGGTTCTGGTCTCACACTTCCTCCCTCATTGCTTTTGCCTTCTCTCCTTGTAACTACTGAGTCCTCAGATCTCAGGTGTTTCTCTTATAGGGCATCAGGTTCATGAGATTTTCTTGGGAAGGGCACTCAGCATTTCACCATCCCATGGAGTACATATGATTTTTTTTAAAAAATTTATCCCTCCCTCCCGTTCTGTGCTCGCTGTATGCTCTCTGTGTGTTTTACTGTGTCTGCTTGTCTTCTTTGTAGGCAGCAATGGGAACCAATCCTGGGACCTTCCAGGATAGTAAGAGGCACTCAAACTCTTGTGCCACCTCACTTCCCTGGTGTACAGCATCTTATTGTCTCTCTTCTGTGTCTCTATTTGTTGTGTCATCTTGCTGTGCCAGCTCTCCTGCATGGGTCAGCTCTCCTGCATGGGCCAGCACTCCACATGGACAAGCTCTCACCTCTGGCCAGCTTGCTACACTGGCCAGCCTGCCCTTTACCAGGAAGCCCTGGGAATCAAACCCTGGATGCCCTATATGGTAGATGGGAGCCTAAGCACTTGAGCCACATCCGCTTCCCACATATGACTCTTGATGGAACACTTTTTTCTGCAGTTGTTTATGTGGTTTCAGCATTTTCCCAACAGAGAGGAACTTACTTGGTTTTCATACCTGCACATGAACAGACACTGGACCCTGGAACTCATTCTCTACCTCTATATCTCTCTGTGTATACATATAAAATGTGGTCAGAAGAGCTATAGATCAATACCAACCAGAAATTCCAAAACATTCAGTTTAATTGATCCTTGTTGATCAGTGATATTACTCCATGGTAAAAGGTGAGCTGAACATCCTGAGTCAGGCATAGGTTTCCCACAAACAGATGGGTTGGAGGCAGAGGATCAGTTTTGAGCCATAAAGCCAATTTATAAAGCAGGTTCTTGTGTGTTAGCTATGGGCTCTGGGAATGGATTTTCTGGATGTGGGGAAATGGGTGAGATGACCATGGATGGACTTCAAGGGGGTGGAACATGGAATGGGGGAAGGGGATCTAGAGGCTATGGAGGCACTGATGTTCAGACAAGGGGTATGATGTCAACAAGACAGTCATGTCTTCCTGGAGCCAAAGCAGAAGGTGTCTTGATGGAGAGGGTGGTGGCAGTGACCATGGAGTCACTTGGATGGGGCCCAGTGGAATAGAACAGGAGTGCAGAGTCAGGAAAGAGGAAGGACAATGGGTTTGGGGATCCCTGTGCTAATTTGGAAGGAGCAGTTTAAGATGCAGATTTGTACAGTCTCTTGCATGGGCTTTCACCAAGTTACTGAATATACATCGATCAGAGTGAAAGAGATGATGTGGATTATTCTTAGGAGAGGAAACACTTGACCCTACAAGTAACCCCTCCTTACCATCCCACTCTCCCCATCTATCCTCACTGATCTGTAGCTTGGATGTCATCATCCTTGTTTTGCTGTGGGTGCCAGGCCCAGTGCATAGAATACTCAGGAATTCTTTCTGACACATTTAGTTAACCCGAGTAAATAAAAATAGAGATTAATTTAGCATAAAAACTTACAGTTGTGAGGTTGTAAAATGTCCAAATCAGTGCACCAGCAGAAATGCTTTCTCACCAATGTCAGCTACTGGTGATCCTCAGGTCCTGCCACATGGTGAAGATGGCTGCCTATCTCTGCCAAGATCCCTGCCTTCCCCTCCTCAATCTACTGTCTCATGAAGCTCAGCTGTGGGCAACTAGGCATAGGGCTTGTGTCTTATAAAATCAGAGAAGGAAATAAAGACATGATATATTGCTATTTGCATTTCTTTCTTTTTCTTTTTGTAAAGTAAGATAATAGATAAATCTCTTTAGTTTAAATGGTGCTAAATCAGAGAAGAAAAAAAGTGTATTATATAGAAAACACTTTTCCTATAACATTTGCAATTTCTAAAAGTGTTAAGGACATTTTTATTAAACTTAGAGAAAGTACAATTACAAACAAATACACAACTTCTTCAAAAGGCCACTTAAGTGCTGAAATATATAGCGATAATGTTTAAGGTTGGTTTGACTGTTTTAAAATGCTATATTTTTTCTGGCTTGAGAATCGCCTATTGCTTTAAAAGTCTTTCACTGCAATTTCAATGCTGTTGTCAGGTAACATGGCAAAGGTGTAAATGTGGGCAACACATCTGTAATGGGTTTCAAAAGAAGATTCCCAGGCTTACCATTTCCAAGTCCAGCAAGGTTGATAAGAGTCACAGCTGCAGAGCATGGAGCTAAGAATGGATTCCCATCTGTTCTTCTACTGATTCTGGACCCTGCTGTATCTTTAAAAGTTTTTGGTACTTTTGTGGCCAGTTTTGTCCTTCTTGGTGAATCTAGAGGTTTCATGTCATGAGCAGAAATCTTTGGTGTTGAAACAGATGGATGAGATTCGGTTTCTAGAAATTTAACAAAAAGTTCTGAAAAAGAGCTATTAGGCACAGACTGTTGATTTGGTCTAACAGGTGTGGTGGGAACACTTTTTTATCCTCTTCCAAGAGACTCTGCTAACTGTGGAAAAAGTGATGGTCCAGAGGAGCGCTGTGGTAAAATAATATCAGGTTTTTCTGAAAGAAGATCCTTGGTTTTGCAAAGCTGCCCTAGGCTGTACTGAACTTGTTTTAATTCCTGGTCAAATTTTTTTAATTAGGTTTCTATGTCCTCATAACTTTGGGTTAGGCCAGTACAGTCTACCTGTAAAATAGAATTGTTATCACTGTCAGCCAAAACCTGGACCTGAAGTTGATGAAGTTCTTCATGTACTTGGGCAGACTCATGCTGCATATTTTGTACTGTGGTCATCACTTGTTTCCACTCTTCAATTTTCTTCACTTGTTGCTTTAATATCTCATGTTCCTTTAGTAGCTCCTCAAACTGATTACTATTAACACCTCCAACCTTGTCATATGTCTGTAAAACAGCCAATAAAGTCTGACATTTCTGAGTTAATGCATCTATTTTAATATCTTTTTCTTGAATAGTATATGATAAATTCTGCACAGTTTCTCTAAATATATCCTGACCACTACTTTCCAATGTAATGGACAACGTTTTATTTTCATCTTGCAGCTTAATAAGGGCTGCCTCTTTGGCAACAGCTATTTCCATCATTTTGTGATATTCTCTTTTTAGGTGGCTATTTTCCCTAGCCTTCTCACTCAAAACAGCTAATACTTGTTCTCTTTCCATGACATAGGCCTGCAGTTGCTGTTGAAGGTAAACAACATCCTGGGTGTAGGAAGCTGAAGAGATTCTTGCATGAAGAGCTTGTATTTCCAGCTGATGTCTTACATCTTCATATGCTAAGACCAACTTTTCTTTTTCCATTTTAACATCAAAAGGAAGTTTCTTAAGATTTTCATTGAGTGGTTCCATTTCTGAAAGATTTTGCTTTAAGTTTCTAACTTCAGCTTCCTTTTCTTCAAGTAAATCATCCTTAAAATTACTGTTGCAGTTTTGCTTAAGAGATTGAGTTAACTCATTCTTGACTCTTGAAAATTCCCCCTCATTTTGTGTAATAAGTTCCTTAAGTTGATCATTCTCCTTCCGAATATTTAAATTATTGTTTTGTGATTTGTTTAGCTGATTTACTAAACCTTCTAATTGATCCTCAAGCTTCTGCTGGGTTAAACACATATTATGATGGCCAGTTCACTTTGAATTAACTTTTCATTCTGTACACCTAATTCTTTAATAATGTTCATTTTATCATCTACAAGTTGAGAAACTCTTTTTTTCATTATTCAAATCTTGTTTTAAGTTACTGATGATTCTATGTCCTTCAGTTTCTTTTTCTGATAGTCACTCTTTCAATAAAATCATGTGCTTTGTAGCTTCTTTTTTCTGTTTTTCCAATTCTTCTAACTTAGTTACCAGTATTTACCCTTTTCAGCAATGCTGTGATTGAGTTCTTGTTCCTTTGCTTCCAAAGTAACTCTCAAATTATTTAATTCTGAATCCAAATTCATACCTCTTGTAGCTGTACTTTTAACAACTTCAAATTCATTGTTCAAATTTAAAAGTGATATTTGAAGTTCTTCCTTTTCTTGACCCAGTAATGATTTCTCTTTTTCTAAAACTTGGATATAATTTTAATTTTCAAATTTTCTTCAGTAAGGCTGTTATCCTGGTTTAAACTACTCAGTCTTATTATTTCATTTTCAGCATCAGTCAGTGCTTGTTGTAGTTGGAACACTTCTTCCTTTGATGAGTGCAGAAGAATTCTTTCCTTTTCTGTTACAGTGTCACTTTGCCTCACAACATAATGTTGTAATATACTACATTCCAGTTTGAATCTCTCACATTCTTCAGTTATCTCTCTCTTTCCCAGTTTTAGCAATTCTTGTTCCCTCCTCAAAACATCTCTTTCATTTTCTGCAGAAAATAATTTTTCATTTCTGTCATTTACTCTGTCCTCCAGTTCTTCAAATTTTTTTGTACACTGTATTTCTTCAGTTTGTAGAATGTGAATAGGATTTTGTATCTCATGAATTTTAGAGTGTTGAGTTATTCCAATTCCTGCA
>JAQZBX010058141.1:0-17802 GCA_029593785.1 Cabassous unicinctus
TATTTTTAGATGACCTGTTTTGTATCAGGCATAAATCCTCTTGCTGGCATAAGAGCAATGAAAAAACAGGAAATAATCCCAGTCCTGAAGGAGCTTATATTCTATGTTGGGATGGGTGGAATATGCATAATATATAAGTAGATTATTTAAAACATGTGAAGGTGAGTGTGCTATGGAAATAAAGTGAGACCAAGGAAGATGTTGTGGGTAGTGATTGGGGAGGTAAATGTATTTATAAATGCTGTCATGGAGGGCATCACCAAGAAGGGTCTCTTGAGCAATACTTGAAGTAAGAATAAGTGAGGCATGCAGATATCTGGGGAAGAGAATGCAATCAACAATTTTGATGTGGGGGGTGAGTTCCTGGTGTGTTCAAGGAGTAGCCAGGGCCCTAGTACGTATAAGTAGCAATTGTGTGGTCAGTCAATGATGAGGTTGAGATTAGGGGTGGGAGAAGTTTGGACTGAGGCAAGGTGGGGAGAGGCAGCTCATTCAAGCCTTGGGTTCTCATCTGTGTGAAATGGGGGCCATTAGAATGTATGAGTGAGGGTAAGTTGTTCAACTTGTATATCTTACAATTTTTCCTTCCTTCTTTCCTTCCTTCCTTCCTTCCTTCCTTCCTTCCTTCCTTCCTTCCTTCCTTCCTTCCTTCCTTCCTTCCTTCCCTCCTTCCTTCTTCCCTCCATTTCCCTCCTTCCTCATTCATCCCTTCCTTTCCTTCATTTCCTACCTTATATTCCTTTCCTTTCCTTCCTTTTTTATATTCTCTCTCCCATTCTCCCTCCCTCTATCTTTTAAAATATTTCTGAGATAATCACATCTTTTCCATCTCATTGTTGGCATCTGTTGATTAGTTTTTCTCATTCAAGTTGAAAATTTCTGATTCTTGGCATGACAAATGTTTTTTTATTGTACCTTAAACACTAGGGTTATGTGACTCCGGATCCTATTTAACCTTCTCCTTTGCAGGCAGTTACCCTGTTGAAGTACAAGATGCAGGTCTAAATGGAGGTGGATACTTATCTCCCTACTGGGCTCCAATAGGCACTACCCAGCAAAAATGAAGCAACAGGCCCTTCCTCACCTTGTAAATTTCCACCACACTTTCTAGCTTCTGGGTGGGGTAGAAGTTCAGGTCCAGGCTTGGCCTCACTAATACCAGAGAGAGAGAGAGAAGAGGAACGGGAAGCAAAGTTTTGACTATCACCAACTTGCTCTGAATCATTCCACCACATTGTTGCTGAGCTAGGGTGGAGTTTCAGCTGCCTGATGTACTCTACTGGCTCTACCCCTACAAAAGCAAAGAATCTAATTGCAACCCCTCACAGTGGCTTGTTGCTGCCAGCTGGAGTGGAGATTCAGCTGCCCATTCAGCCCCAATGACACTTTGGGCAGTTTTTCTTTTGGAGCTTGGTTGTCTGAGTGGACATTATAAAAATGATTTTCTTCTACATTTTCCTAGTCATTTGACTAAGGAGAGCAAAATCTTTTTCTGAAGCAGTTTGTTCTGCATTGTGGGCTTCTCTAGCCACTTATTTGGGATATATAGGAGGCACAGGGAAATCACTACCACATTTTTCCTCAAGTTCTAAGGTCCTTAACTAACTTGCCTTTTATGTTCCACCCTTCAGAGTCTTCCTATGATTATTGTGTTATGCCCATGGATTTTTTTTTTGTAAGATGGAGGGCTACCAAGGAATGTAGCTACTCCATATTTACTGAGCTAGAAGTCTGATAGTTGGATTTATCAGACAAACTGTCACATTTTATACTGAAAAAGTATGATGTATGGATGCCTGAGCCACAGGCACAAAACAGAATACATGGCCACTGCATCTATAATCCTTGTTCTGGGCAGTCTTGAATAGAAATCACTTTGTCACTTTCACTCATATTGCAACTGTATTTTCAGTGCCCAACATAACCAGATGGTGTGGAGGGACTTGATTTCTTGTCTTGGCTACTACTTGTGTGATGCTCATTCAGCACTTGTCTTTCTCCTCTTTAGTTAAAGAAAGGTCAGGAGTGATAACACTGAATGTATGGAGGGAAGCTGCCTCCAACCTAAAGTTTTCCTCATTACTTTTCAGGGATGTTTAGTTGACCTCCTGGGAAGGTCAATAGCTGATAGGAGTTTGTGCATCAGTGTCTCCAAGATGCTCTGCCCTTGGTGCTCACTTTGTGAATCAAGAGATGCTTCTGGCTACAGGTCTTTTGCTTTTCCAAGGTGAAGAAATATGTAAGGTTTTTTGTTGCTTACTGTAGAACCTTCTTCCTTTCATCAAGTAGTCTCCAAGTCAGATGTTCTAAGAGCTACTCCAGGATGAATCCTTCCTAATTCTATACAGAGTTACCTACCAGACCCATTAAACCTGCTGAGTCCTGATTAGAGGTTCTTTATCTCATGGTGATTATTTATGTTTTGTCTAGAATAAATGCCACAGAGAAGTTCTCCCTACCTAGATAACTGAAAAAGGTATCCAGGACCTCCATGGATATAACAGGGAACAGATCGAACATGCTCTAAGGCAACTTGGAGTGACTTTTCAACTTCTTTTACCTCTCTATTATATATGAGCCATTTTGAAATAGTTGCTAGTACTTTTGAGGAAGGGAAAAGACTTCATGGGTTACCTAAGGTTTAAAGGCATCCTGGAAAGAACATAAAACTTAACATTGACAATCAGATTAAAGCTGGACAAAGAGTTGACAGTGACTATATGTGGATGAAAGAACTTTTGGATGTCAATATCTGGATAACATATTTATACTCCAATTTTGAATAAATATTTGTGTCCTCAATTTATAGGAAAAAAGCAATCAAGAAAATTATTTGTGCTATTTCTCAAGAGTTCAATTTATAGCAATTTTGATTTCAAAGAGCAAGCATAATTTAGTGACTAGATCTATGAACTCTGGAGTCAGAAATGTTGGATTTTAATCCTAGTTCTTCCTTTTACCTCTGTGTATCACAGTTTCCTCATCTGAGAAAAAATATTATCTACCTGATTGAGCTGTTGAGAAGACTTATATATGTGTTTATATAATGCTTAGAATAGAGCCTAGTATGAAGTAAATGATGCTTCTGAGTTAGCTTTTATTATTCTTTATTCATTTGAATGAAAATGCATACTACATGAGTTTATTCATTTTTGTCAAATTCAGAAATTTTTTAAGAAAAGTAGTTTTTGTCTGGAAAAAAGAAAGTAATGTCATTTGAAAGCACTAAAGGCATTTGTTCAAAAAGACTGAGAGAAGCTGTTTGGCAAATGCTTTCATAGAAAATCTTGTCAAACTGAGGATTGAGTGAAGAAGTCAAAAGACATTGTCTTTTGAAGCTCCAGAATGCCTCACAGAATTTTTAAGAACTGGAAAAATCAACAGCAGCATCTTCCTCCAATCTCTGGTAATGAGTTAAAGGGGTGTAGTAACTGAGTTTGTGCTGAGTACAGAAAATAAGATTTAAGCAAGGTAGCAGCCCATGACACCTTGCTTGTCCCATCCCATTGCCTTTCCTGATGTAGCTGAACTGTACCCCATTGTAAATCCCTGGTTGTATTCCAGAGGGATCAGAGTAACCCCTATGCACATACCGGGGCAACTGCATGTCAGTGCCAGTCCATCAGATGGCAGTGTGAAAAACTGAACAAGAAAACTGATCTCTGCTTAGCCTCCCAGAATTTGCTCTGTAAGCAGAAGGAGCTTGCAGACAGCTAATACAGGGTAAGAAACAGTTAAGTCAAAGTTGCCTGGCAAATGGATCATGGGTTTTAAGGCATATAATAGAGTGTGAATAGGGAGCAGGAAAAGGCTATTTCATAGGGTATAGCAGGAACATATGGATTCCTGTAAATGGTGGGATTCCTAAGGCCATGAGTGAATACAAGTCTTGCCTCAGAAAATATTAAGTAGAATCTCCACTTCACTTTTGCCTTGGAGTGATCTTTTTGATGGGAAGGTAAAACTCTGAAGGAGAGCAGCATCCAATGCATGGTGAGCTTACAAAGACTGTAAAATGCATTTATTTGTGTTGACTTGTTTGTTTTTGTTAGCTCCTGGTACTCAAAGAAATCTGTCATATCAGAAGCTAGATACACACTTAAGGAACACCTCAGGGACTAAATTCCAGAATTAAAATGTTAAAATATACAATGTGCAAAAATAGATTACAAGACAGAAAAACAAGATATGATGGCCCATTCAAAGGAAAAAGATAAAAGTCCAGAACCTATCAATGAAGAAGAACAGTCTTACAGACTTTGGACACAGCAGAAAAAGGCTTTTATAAAATGAAATTCAATATTGTGAAGGAGATAATGGAAAACACAGAGAAAAAGCTAAAAGATTTCAGAAAACAAATAAATGAAAAAAAATGAGATCTCAATAAAGAGTTTATTAAAAGTGCCAAAACAAATCTTGGAGTTGAAGACCAAAATAAATGAAATAAAATATTCCTTAGAAGTGTTTGAACAGCAGAGTGTAGCTGGCAGAAGAAAGAATTAGTTAAACGTGAAGATAATACAATGGAAATGATTCCAGCAGAGGATCAGGAAAGTATAAAGAGAAATGAACAGAGCCTAAGAGAGTTGAGACATGCCATCAAGCAGACCAATACACATTATGGAAGTTACAGAAGAAGAAAGAAAGGGGCATAATGAATATTCAAAGAATAAGTAGCAGAAAATTCTCAAAGTTAACAAGAGACGTGAATATACACATTCAAACCCAAACAGGATGAAATTTTAAAAAGCCATGTCCAAGTACATTATAATGTGTCAGATGAATGCCAAAGACCAAGAGAGAATTCTGAAAGTTGGAAAAGAAAAGCAACATGTCACATACAAGGGAAATCCAATAAGACTAAGAGCTGCTTTTATATCAGAAAGCAAGGAGGCAAAAAAGTCAATATTTAAAGTTCTGAAAGAAAGAAATTGCCAGCCAATAATTTTATATCATTTGTCATAGTAAAGCCCATGTGTCAACTTGGGTGGGTAATGTTGCCCATGTTTTCAGTCAAGCAAGCAGTGGCCTACTTGATACTGTGAGGACATTTTTTGAACTTAAATCATCAGTGACTTGACTGCATCTAGCAGTTTGGTATTGTTTATGAATTCCAAGTTAGATATTGGGTTATATTTGTGAACTGGTCTGTTCTGGGTATGATTAAATTATGATTAGGGCTTTGATTGGGCCACATCAGTAGAGCACTGATTCCCTGCACCTTGGTTTGTGGGGACTCACAGATAAAAGACATGGCAAAAGACAGAGTTGGAGTTCTGATGCTGAGTTTTCCACTGGAGCCCAGAAAGTGATCATACAGAAGAAGAACACAGAGGAATAGAGATGGCTCTTAGACATGGCAGAAGCACTGGGAGAGAGACAGCCATTCACCTGATAGTCCACGGCTGGCCTTGTGGAGAAAGGCAAATCCTAGAGAGCCTCATAAACCACAGCTGACCTTGTCGAGATAGCAGAGGAGCTGAGCCTGGAGACAAGCAATCCCCAGGAAGAGAGGAACCCAGGAACCATGAACTCTCACAGACTTCAGCTGCAATCTTGCTCTAACACATGGCAATAGACTTTGGTGAGGGAAGTAAATTATGTGTGGGATCTAGCCCAAATAAATACCCTTTATGAAAGCCAACAGATTCCTGGTATTTTGCATCAGCACACCTTTGGCTGATTAGTACAGCACCTATGTATGAATACATCTGCAAGCTGAGGATATTGCCTTCAGCAATGAGAGATGTCAAATCCAATTACCTGAAGGCCTTAAAAGGAGAAGTGATTTCAGCAGTCAGTGAGAAAATTCCCATCTCTTCTTCAGACAGACAGATTCTCCGGTGTAACTATTTCTTTGAGAACCTTCATTGGAGTTCCAGGCTTGTAGTCTGTCCTACAGAATTTAGACTTGTGTAATCATATGGTCATGTGAGACAATTTTATAAAATCTCATAATATTTACAGATAGCTCCTGTCAGATCTGTTCCCTCAAGAACTTGACATAGTTGATGTTAAGGTGTTAGCAAATCAAACTTGATTGTTATAGATTTAGGATGGTAAATTTAACCCCATATAAATAATAAACAAACATCTGAAAAATATACACAGAAAGAAATGAGAAAGGATAAAAATTGTTCACTACAAAAAATCAAATCAATATGAAAGTAGGCAAAAATGGAAAAACTGAGGTATATGAAAGATTTAAGACTCACAAACTAAATGGCATAGCCATACTATATTTCAAAGAAGTTTTTAAAAATCATGTAAGGACTTCTCTGTTCCCTTTAATGATTTGTCATTGTCATGTCCACCTCCCAGAAACCACTGCCATGCTGAATATGAGGGACACAGGGCTTATAGATGGTTGACTTAAAGAGTAAAGTGTAGAAGACTTGGTTTTTTATGCATAGTTTCACTCTCCACATTTAAAGATAGAAAAAAAGATATAGATTTTTAGTTTTTGGAAGGCATATACCTACTCCAAAGAAACTGGGCAATACTATGAATAAGAAATGAAAATATGAATAATCTTTCTCTCAGCATTTTAAATGTTAATAATATTCCTTATTATGCTTTAAGCAAATGAATATTTTCACATAGAAGCATTATATCACTTTAATTGTGGCATCTTTTTTATTCCAATCATTCAGAGTTACAGAAAAAGGAATTGGATATTTTCAATGTTGACCTTAAGAACTCTTTCAAAGTCATATACTATTATTGATTTTCCAACTAGAAAGGTAGAAGCCACTGGATTATTCTATGTTTTAATTTCTAATAAGGGAAACATAGATAGCTATAACCCATATAAACACATAACTTTTTGGGATCATAACTCTACAAAAAATCTGACTCTATCCCTAGTCAAGCCTCCAAATGGTGTCAGCTTTTAATTTTGATGAAGTTAACCTTACAGATATCTTTTGTGAATCGCACATTTGTCATAAAAAATAAATCTTTGCCTCACCAGAGTCACAAAATCATTTCCTATATTTTCCTCTCATAGTTGTATAGTTCTAGTTCTAACACACAGTTCTGTTGTCCATTTTGGTTTGGTTTTTTACATGATGTGAAGTAGGGGTCTAAGTTCATTTTACTATTTATTCATTCACTTATGAATGTTATATATGGATGCATATATGTGCATGTGTATGTACATATGTATTATTTCCTGTAGATATCCATTTTTTCCTCCAGTTTGGAAGGACTATCCTTTATTGAATTCTTTAGCACATTTGTCACAAATCAGTTGGCCTTGTAAAAGAGGATGTATTTCTGGACTTTCTGGTCTTTTCCATTGGTCTTTGTTTCTACCTAATGCCAATACTACATTTTATAAATTGGTATAGTTACATTTTAAATTTTGAAATCAGGTAATCCTCCAATTCTGCTTTTGTTTTCTTTCAAATGCTTTTGTATTGTACTCATCAATTTATAAAATAAGAATGAGGGAATTTTATGGGGATTGTGTTGAATCTTCAGGTCAGTTTGGGAATAATTGTCATATTATCAATGTTTATTCTTCCTATCAATGATCATAATATGCCACTCCATTTATTTGGATATCTTTGATTCCTCCCAATGATGTTTTGTATTTTTTAGTGTACAAGAATCACACATTTTTATTCAAGTAATTTCTGTTATTTGATGCTATTGTGAATTCAATTGCTTTATTAATTTCTTGTTTGGATTATATTTGCTGGTGTGTAGAAATACAATTGATATTTTATTTTAATCTTGTATCTTGTAACCTTGCTAAATTTCCTTTTAGGTAGGTTTGTTTTTCTTTTTTACCATTTGGTAAATTCTTTTAGACTTTCTAAATAAAAGAAAATGTCATCTGAGGGGGAATTTTACCGAGATGATGGCTGAACAACTCTGTGATGAAAGTGAGAGACACTTAGCTTACACTTTGGATAGATTATGCAAGGCCTGGGACTGGTTATCTCAGTGAACCATGTCGTTGAAGATGGACTGTGATTAAAACTACAAATATGGGAGTGTTCTCTCAAGAATATAATAAATGTACAATACTAATACATGGTGTTAATAATGGGAGGGTGTGAAAAATATACCAAATATGCACTATGGACCATAGTTAGTGGTAATAGTCTTATGGTATTCTTTCATAATCTGTAACAAATATTCCACAACAAATAAGGTGTTGGTGGAGAGATGTTGTATGGGAATTCTGCACATTATGCATGATTGTTTTGTAAGTTCATAACTTCTCTAATAAAAAAATACTTCGTGTATATATATATATATACATACAAAAAAGTGCATTGCTCACAGGCTTAAAGACAGAAAACCTGCTGCTGGATTCTGATAGGAATATCAACCTTGATGATTTTGGCATAAGCAAACAATTTACCAGTGACAAGAAGCTGGAAAACTTGTGTGGTAGTCTCCAACACACTGCCCTAGAAATCTGGCAGGGACAAATATATGATGGGCCTGCTGTTGATGTCTGGAACCTGGGAATGATTCTTTACCATCATGAGCAGGGATCTACCTTTCAATTTCACTGAACTTCCAGGACCTGCAGAGTATCCATGGACTGTGTAAATCCTATCAAAATTTGTCAAAATCATAGATATTTGTAACATATCACTACAGCTTATAATGAGTGGTTGGGTAAATGTGGGTTATGAACATCAAGAACTGAAGCCCTATGTGGCACTCCCCTGTATTACCAGGTCCCTCACCAGACAGCATTGATGGTGTCCATGGGATAAAGCATAGAAGGGGTAAAGGAATTGATCATGAAAAAACATAATGAAATCATGACAACCAATCTGTTGCTGGGCTACAACAAATGGGAGCAGGAGGCCTCCACCATTGCCCTGAAACCACAGGCCTCACCTGATCAGAAACACAGGTGCAGTCCTACCCCACACCTTGTGTAACAACATGGTGTGCCTGCCAAGGTCATGCTCTAAAGATGCAGTGAACCAACAATTCCACTTCTGATTCCTTATCCAAAAACATAAAGGAATAAAAGAAGTTCAAGGGTCATGAGAAGGATCAGATTTCAGGGAGGAAGGCCTGGAACATGGTCACTATTCTTGTCCAAACCCTGCCAAGCAAGGAGAGGGAGAAGCTCACCCCTGTCCCTTCAAGGAACATCCTCTCCATGAGCACTGGTTAACCACTCAAAATTCCTCTTCTCAAGAAGAGCAGCCTTAGCCAGTCCTTCATTTGGAAGGTCAGAGAAAGCCAGTGTGCACCAGAGTCAGGGTCCCCTCAGACTTTGGCTTCAGCCACATAGTCCCAAGCCCTGCCTTACTTGCAGTAACCTCCTGATGGCCTTGGTGCAGCCAAGCCTGGCCTCAGGACTGGGTTTGAAGAATGCCACTGGGAGGGACCCAGCCCAGCACAATTCCTGGCTTGTCCCTTTGGCCTCAACCTCTGGATACATGAGCTGCAGTAGGAATGGAGACCCTGATGGAACCAATTCTCCCCAAGCTGTTTCCAAGGGAAACTATGACCACATGGGGCAACACCACGTGTTTATCAAGGAGCAGACTTTTCCTATGGGGTGATGCCAGTCTCCCCTTTTAGCAACATCCAGGGCCAGAAAGAGGCCATGAAGCAGTTCATTAAGATTTTCTGCAGTAATACAGGCTTGGGTTGTGCCAAAAGAGAGCAAGACAAGTGAGAGAGGAAATACCAAGGTGAGATGTTCAGGATCTCCAGGAGGCCCAGCCATGCTCATCAAACTTGAAATAGGTGATGAAAATCATGAACTACCTGGATTACCAAGAGATGATGCAAGAAGTCTGTTGAGGTGCACTATGCACTTGATTATGAGTGGGACCTGATCAAGTGTTACAGGTTGCAGTGCATGTAGTGCAGTGGGTATTCCCTCGGTTGAAGTAAAAAGGATATCTGGGATCTCAAGGGCCTTTAAAACTATTACTACCAAACTAAGAAATGAAATTCAGGTTTAAAGTTCTCCTAGGAGCTGACTGGGAGACTAGAGGAGGGGCCCTAAGGCCTTTGTTGCTAGGTGGCAACTCTGCACACCATGCAGGTGGAACTCCACATGTTGAATTGGTATGTTTCACCTGGGGCCCTCCTCCTTTGTCCTGTCCTTCTCCAAGTCTGATAGTGAGGGCCAGTGGCCATAATCTTGACTCTTCCACATCTCATGGAGTACTGTTGAAGCAGTAACTCCTTAGTGATTTTGGTGGCAATGGTTTGATATGAAGGTGCTGGGATCTTCTTTAGTGGAACCCTGTTGGGATATTAAGGTGCTGAGATCCTCTTTAGTGGAACCCTGTTTAGAACCTGCTATGACATCTGCCCATCTGCATCCTGCCCTGAACAATATCCTTGATCCTGTTGTGACATATATCACAGCAGCAAATATGGGTTGTTCAGGTCCCACTCATGGCTGTTGTATTCAGCACCTGCTGATCTTACATATCATCTCTTTGAGCTCCATTCAGTTCATGACCCTTATGCTACATGAAAAGTTTAACGAGGGAAGCAGATGAGACTCAAGCCCTTGGGTGCCCACCTACCACATGGGAAATCCTGGGTTTGGTTCCCAGTGTCTCCTAAAGAAGATGAGCAGGACAATGAGATTATGCAAGGGGCTGGCACAACAAGCTGACACAAGTTGATACAATGAGATGATGCACAATATGATGATGCAACAACATGATGACACCACAGGGAAACACAATGAAAGGCAGAACAAGGAGGGAGTGGAAGTGGGTCAACTGATTTGGCACCTCCTTCCCACATGGGAGGTCCCAGGTTCAGTCCCTGATGCCTCCTAAAAAATGAGGATGAGTGGACAGAGAGTGCAAAAATAACAAGTTGAGGGAAGGATAGAAATCAATTAATTTTTTTTGAAGGAATTTTAATGAGTTTACCTTGGCTTTTGGAGTATTAAGTTATCTCCCCTAGGTATTTGCTTTGAGGTTCCTTGAGATTCCTTCTGGAAAACTTGACATGAGTATATCTGCATATAACCTTGAAGAAATTTTCATTGGCTCCCTGTTGTTCCTTACTGTTGCTAGAACAAGAGAATAGCGTCCCACTACATCAAAGGTTCTTAAACTTTTTTGTTCCATGGAACCCTTTGCCAGTGTGGTGAAAACCACACACCCCTTAATAAGTCCACACTATATTATGTATTATTTAATAAATATATCACACCTGCACCAAATCAGCCCCACAAGAATAAAATTATTTTGAATTTCAATTCAAACTCATGGAACACTTGATAAAAACCTCTGTACTGCAAGGAAAATGTTCCTGAATACCTACCTGTGGGAGCCTCCCTACATGGACAGAGGTCTCTTTGAATTCTGACTGGGAATATGTTTCTTTTGGGGGTTCCATCCTTTCTGCTGATGTGAGTAGAGGGGGAGCCATAGAGGCATGCTACAGAAATTTCAAGACCACAGATTTTCCCTTTGTATATCTGTGGGGCCAAGTCTGGAGAGCCTGATGGGCTGTTGTGAGCTGTGCTGTCAGCTGTTTTTGATTCCTGGTGCTGGCGAGTGTGTCTGAGAGATGGCAGCAAAATCAGAATTCAGTTGTGTATCTATAAACCTGCAATGAACACTCCAAAATGGTAATTAAGAAAGCAATTCTGGGATTTCCAGGAAGATGGAGAATAAGACAGATGAAAAGATCACTTCTACCTGAAAAAATACATAGAGTTCAGGAGGACCCTGTCTAGAGGTCTACTCATGGCTCAGGAGCAGTGAAAGTCTGGATATGATGTAAAGGAGAGAGGGGTTTTGGAAAGGAGACCAACTTGGCTGAAAAATCCCATGAGTAAAGCTGCAAAAGCAGTAGCAGGAACCCATCTCTGCAACTTTAGAGAAACAGAAGTCAGCACACTGCAGTGGCTGTGGACAACAGTGGATGTGGACTGAGTGTCTTGCAGCAAATTGAGATTTTGGTTAGTGAGCTTGGTCTGCCATATCCAGCCCAGGTGGGGCCATGACATTGTTTGCACTGAGAACCAGCAGGGAGCTAAAGATAATTTGCCTTCTCAATCACCCTCCCTACTGTCCCAGGCTTTTTGCTGAGGGGGAAGAGGGAAAGAGGGTGAGGACTGTCTAAGAATGAAAAAAACTTCTGAGAAAAATTGTTATTGAGGTGTGGCCAGCCCTGAGGAGAGTGCTTACACACTCCCTGCCCACCCACAGAGTTACACTGAATGCATTACACCTGACAACTGCAGTATGAGCTAAGAGGCATTCTAAAGAGTGCCATCTGTTGGCCAGAGTGAAAAAAAATGCATGAAAAGGAAAAAAACAGGAAATAAATAAAAGTGGCAAGCAGGTTTCCTTTACTGCCACCCTCTCCAATGACCTTGGATACTGGCAAAAGCTCCATTACTGCTTCCTTAGCCCTTGTTTCAGAAGTTAAACTGTTACAATTGTAAATATCTTGAACAAGTTGATCCAAGAGTCAAAGAACAGCAGTAGCACACAGCTTCTTAACAGTAAATACCTGAGCAAGAGAGAGAAACTGAGCATCAGAGTAAATTCATCATCAGAATCAGTTGCCTGGACATCAGCAAAATATTAGAAGCCATACTAAGAGAAATGAAGATATGACCCAGGCAAAGGAATAAACCAAAGTTCCAGACAAGACACAGGGCTTGAAATAGCTAATCAATGAAGTTCATAGAAATCTCCTAAATGAAATCAAGGAGTTGAAGAACAACATGGCTAAAGAAATTGAAACTTAGCCTATTGTTATCGGGTGCCTAAGGGTTGCCTTCTGATAGCCTCCTTGTTGCTCAAATGTGGACTCTCTCCACCCAAACCCAGTATATGAATGCATTACCTTCCTCCCAGAGTGGGACATGACTCCAGGGGATAAGCCTCCCTGGTACCAAGGGATTGCTACAAAGCACCAACTGGCAATGTGACTGGAAAAAGACATCAAATAAAAGGGGGAAATGGTGAAGACAAATGAGTTTATATGGCTAAGAGAATTCAAAATGAGTCAGATGGTCATCCCAGAGGTAACGCTTATGCACATCTCAATAGGATCTCATAGAATTCCAAAGTGGATATCAGCCCAAATAGTGGGGCTCCTGAGGGTTCTGCAGAACTCAGGTCCTATGTCAGGGCAGATAGATTCAGAGTTTGGTGCATTGCCAGTGGGACCTACTATGGAATTTGTGCTCCTGAGAGTGACAGAGTTGGACTCAACTATGTCTTCCCTGCACATGGTTCATCTGTCTCTTCTATTCAAACCTATATTTGGTGCTGGAGTTTGTAGGTGCACATCCAGAAATTTGAGTCTTTGGGCTGTCTATGTGCCAGCTGGTCCTGGAACCTCAGTTGGGCAGTAACTCTTACTCTACAACTCATTGGACTCACCCAGGACAACTGACAGGGAGATGATGATTGACAACAGCCATCCCTGGGAATGGAGAGAGTCTGCAGCTGCAGGCAGGATAATCCCATCCATCTTCCCCATGGGATATAAGCCCCTTCTCAGTTGAAGGTGGAGTGGACATCACCATCCCAGACCCCTCAGGATGGGAGGAAGTGCTATGAACTAGAGTGGACTTATTTGTATTCTACTATAGACATATTGTGATTCAAGCAATGAAAGAAATTACAACATTGATGTGGAGACAGTGGCCACTGGAGGCTCCAGGGTCAAGAAGAAGGAATAGGAGTTGTAATACAGGGGCTTTTTTGGGACTTGGGAATTGTCCTGAATGACATTGCAATGACAGATATATGACATTTTACATCAACATATAACATGCAGAACTGTGTGGGAGAGAGTGTGGTCTACAATGTGAACTATTGTCCATGCTTAATGGCAAAACCCCAGGATGTTTATCAATTGAAGCTAATGTGCCACACTAATGAAGGATGCTTATCTGAGAGGTTGTGGGAGGTGTGGAAGGTGAGGCTTATGGAAATCCCTATATTTTTTGTGTCACATTTATGTAATCAAAGTATCTTTTAAAAATATACAATAAAATAATAAAGACATTAAGAAGACACTGATGAGCACAAAGAAAAATTTGAAAATTTGGATATAAATATAACAGAGCTATGGGAAAGAAGGACAAAATAAGTGATATTAAAAAAACAATAGAGGCACACAATAGCAGGTTTGAAATCATAGAAGAAAGAATTTGCAATGTAGAGAAAAGAAGAATTGAAATTGTAAAGAGAGGACCAATATAGAAAAGAATGGAAAAAATTGAGCAGGGCTCAAGGAGTTAATTATAGTATGAAAGACAGTAACATTTGTGTTATGGGAGTTCCAGAAGGTGAAGAGAATGGAAATGGAACAGAATGAATATTATTGAGGAAATAATGGCCCAAAATTTCCCAAGTCTAATGAAAGACATGAATATATGTGTCTGGGAAGCATAGCATATGCCAATTAGACTAAATCCAAATAAACTTACCTCAAGACACAGAGTATTCAGAATACCAATTGTCAAAAATAAATTCTGAAAGCAGCAAAGGAAGAGTGAAACATCACATACCAGAGACATACAATAAACAGTGTGGATTTATCTTCAGAAACCATGAAGTTAAAAACACAGTGTTATGATATAACTAAGGTATTGAAAAAGAAAAACTGCCAGCCAAGAATTCTTCATTCTTCAAATATGATGGTGAGTTTAAAATATGCACAGAAAGACAGAAGTTAAGAGTTCATAAACCAGAATGCAGCTCTTCAGGAAACACTAAAGGGATTTCTGCAGCCAGAAAAGAAAAGATAAACTTGGAGGAGAGTGTAGGAGCAAAGTGTACCAGATAGGGTAACCAAAAAAAGGAAAAAAATAAGAGAAGACATATAAAAGTGAACGAACAAAATAGCTGAACTAATTAATGCCTTTACAGGAATAACATTGCATATTAACAGACTAAACTCCCCTATCAAAAGACATAGGCTAACAGAACAGATAAGAATACATGAGCCACAGAAATGCTGTGTTCAAGATACTCACCTTAGCCCCACAGATGCAAATAGACTGAAAGGGAAAGATTGGGGAAAATATTTCATGCAAGTCATATCCAAAAAAGAGCAGGGGTAGGCATTCTGGTGTCAGACAAACCAGACTATAAATGCAGAAAAGTAATAAGAGATGCAGAAGGTCAAGGACAATCCACCAGGAAGGAGTATCAACCGTAAATATCTGTGCATCTAACAAGAGTGCCCCAAAATATATGAGGCAAACTCTGGCAAAACTGAAAGAAGAAATCTCTACACTAATAGTTGGAGACTTCAACACACCACTGACATTAATAGATAGAACAACTAGATAGAAGATCAACAAAGATCAACAAAGAACTGAAACAATGTGATAAATGAGCTGGACTTGACATATACAGAACATTGCACTGCATATCAACAGATTATGCATTCTTCTCAAGTGCTTATGAATATTTCCTCAGGAGACACCACATATTGGGCTGCAGCATGGCTCTCAATAAATCTAAGAAGACTGAAATTATACAAGGCACCTTCTCTGATCATAATGGAATGAAGTTGGAAATCAATAATAGGTGGGAAGTAGAAAATTTGCAAATATATGGAGTTTAACAACATATTCCTTAACAATAGTGAGTCACAGAAGAAATTATAAGAGAAAGGAGTAAATATATTGAGATGAATGAAAACCAGAACACAACTTATCAAAACATATGGAATAGAGTAAAGGCAGTGTTGAGATGGAAATTTATAGCTCTAAATGCTAATACTAAAAAAGAAAAAAAAAAAACACTTTCAGGACTTTGGAATTGCCCTGAATGACATTGCAATGACAGATACAGGCTGTTACGTATTTTGCCATACCCTACAAAATTGTTAGGAGAGAGTGTAAACTACAATGTAAACTATAATCCAGGCTTAGTGGCAATGCTCCAAAATGTTTTCATCAACTGGAAGGCTGTTGTTAATTCAGGAAAATGAGGGAGGTGTAGGGAGTGGAGCATATAGGCATCCCTGTAATTTTATGTAACATATATGTAATCTAAATATCTTTAAAAGATATAAAAATATATTTTAAAAATAGCTAAAATAAAAAACCTAACTGAATAACCAGAGAAACTACAGAAAGAAAAACAAACCAATCTCAAAGAAAGCAGAAAGAAGGAAATATCAGTGGGATTATGGGAGCATGGCCAATGAGTTAGGCAGAGAAAAGTCCAGCTCTCACTAAAATAGTGGAGAAAGAGCCAGAGTCTGCCTTGGGGACTTGCTTTGGGGTACAGCAAACCAGAACACTGTTTCACAACTCCCAGGAGAATGTGGGTCAAAGAGAAGAAGCCAAAACAAGTAATTGTGAGTTATTAAACCTCCCAGGAAGGGCTTCCCTCCCCCAACCCCAAGATATTAACCGAGAATGAAACTCCTGGCAAATTGTATCTGAGAGGACCACAGATGTTTTCCTCCCTGTCAGCTCCTTTGGATATATATAGAATGGGAAGGTACTCTGAGTCATCTAAGAGGACACTGGACAGATAGGGATGACAGGGGGAAATCATGGGCTGCTTACTTCAGTGGCTGGAAGCAGCACACACACCCCATCAAGTTGGATAGCCTAGATAGAACTGCTGACTCCCTGCTTCAAACAGGAGCGTGTCAGCTGATTCTCTGCAAGGAAGAGGGGTCTGGGAAGGTGGATAGTGATTTCTTTGCAGTGAGATTTGCCAGCTGGCCATCACTTGAGTATTGGAATCGACCCAGATTTAACAGGGTGAGGGGAGGGGGATCTCCTTAAGCAGGCTGTCATGTCCAGCCACCTAGGTGAAGAGAGGAATTACATCAGAAAAGAGGCAAAGACAGGCAGCTGATAAGCAGGACTTTGGTGACTGCGAGGAACCTAAACTGCAAGAGGGAAAAGGGGGGGGAACATGGAAGAACTAATAAGAGATGTTCAAACAAATATCATGAATCAATGTAATGGAGTGAAGGAAGAGATTAAGAATATTAAGAAGACACTGGGAAAACGCACTGAAGAAATTAAAAACATATATAAAAAGATAACATATGATAGAGATGAATGGCACAATACAAGTAATCAAAAATACAATGAAAGGACATAACAAGAGATTTGAACGTGCAGAGGAAAGAATCTCCAATGTGGAAGACCGTACAGTTGAAATTAAACAGATAGAAGAACAGATAGATAAAAAGATTTAAAAATTTCAGCAGGGACACAGGGATCTGAATGACAAAATGAAATGCACAAACATATGCATTATAGGCATCCAAGAGGGAGAAGAGAAGGGAAAGGGGACAGAAGGTGTGTTAGAAGAAATAATGGCTGAAAAATTCCCAAGCCTATTGAAGAACATGGAAGTACATGTCCAGTTAGTGCAGCACACCCCAAACAGTATAAATCTAACAGATCTATTTCAGGACATATAGCTGTCAATCTGCCCAATGCTCAAGACAAAGTGAGAATACTGAAAGTAGCAAAAGAAAAGAGAATGATCACATGCAATGGAAGCTCCATAAGATTAAGTGCTGACTTCTCATCTGAAACCATGAAGGCAAGAAGGCAGTGGTTTGATATAATTAAAGTGCTAAAAGATAAAATCTTCTAAGTATCTTCTTATGATACTCTTTATTTTGGTGGGGTCAGTAGTGATATCCCCTTGCTCATTCCTTATTTTGTGTATTTGCATCTGTTCTCTCTTTTTCTTTGTTAGTCTGGCTAACGGTTTGTCAATTTTATTGATATTCTCGAAGAACCAGCTTTTGGTTTTGTTTATTTTTTCTAGTGCTTTCTTATTCTCTATTTCATTTAGTTCTGCTCTGATCTTTGTAATT
>JAQZBX010058142.1:0-17807 GCA_029593785.1 Cabassous unicinctus
TTTTTTGTATATGCCTTTTAACATGTTGAGGAAGTTACATTCTATTCCAATCTTTTGAAGAGCTTTTGACCAAGAATGCATCCTGAGTTTTGTCAAATGCCTTTTCTGCTTTAATTGTGAAAATTATGTGGTTTATCCCCTTTGATTTGTTATTGTGGTATATTATGTTAATTGATTTTCTTGTGTTGCCACCCCATACATCCTTGGGTTAAAACCCATTTCATCATGGTATAAAATTCTTTGATTTGCTAGTATTTTGTCAAAGATTTTTCATGTATATTATTAGAGAATTTGGTCTGTGATATTATTTTCTTGTAGTATCTTTATCTGGTGGATTTGTTATTAGGGTGACATTAGCTTCATGGAGTTAAGTTGTATTCCCTCCTCTTAAATTTTTGGGAAGATTTTGAAGAGGATTGGCATTAATTCTTCTTGGAATGATTTGTAAAATTCACCTGTGAAGCCATCTGGTCCTAGAATTTTCTTTTTTGGGGGGGATTTTGTTGATCATTTCAATCTCTTTACTTGTGATTGGCTTTTTGAGAACCTCTGTTTCTTCTAGAAATAGTAGGTTGTTTGTGTGTTTCTAAGAAATCACCATTTTCATATAAATTATCTAATTTTTTGGTATACATTCATGATTTCTTTTATTATTGTGCATTCAAGAGTTATTTCCTTTCTCTCATTACTGATTTCACTTACTTGCATTTTCTCTCTTTTTTTCTTTTCCAATCTAAGTAAGGATTTGTCAATTTCATTGAGTTTTGCAAAGAACCAACTTTTGTTTTTTTTCTAATTCTCTCTATTGTTTTTTTGAATCTTTGTTTAATAATTTTTTATTCAATGTATTTGTCTAATCTGTATTACTGAAAATTCCTATTGTAGGTAGTGAAATTATAATAAGAGAAGGCATACATATTAAAAAATATAAATGATTCTGATACAGAATAAATAAAACAATTACTCATTTCAAAGAGAAATTCACAATATATCATGATGTCAAAACTTCAAAAGATAAATACTGTATAATCTTTTATAAGTATCCATGGGTGTGCTCATGTCAAAAGCAGTATTTAGTTGATGTTAATTTCAAAGCTGAATATTGTCACCAGAGGATGAACTATATGAGGACGAGTTAATATTGTTCAGTATCCAAATAAAATTATATTTTAAGTAAATAATTAAGCATGAATATTCTAGTATTTATGTCACAGAATAAACAGAAAACAAATATTTCAGACCAGTTTAGCATCTACATTATTTCAGTGTCAGTTTTTAGGGTAAAACAATGAACAGTGAAAGTATTTTATATTTTGCAGTATTTATTCTTTCTTCATATCATTCTTAACACTTCCTTACATCTACATTGAATGTTAATTTTTATACATGAATGCAATACTTTTTCTTCTCTTCCATGTGGAGACAATAAATTCTGCTTATAATTTACCATCATAATATATACCCAGACAGGACATTTTACTTAACTACTTCTGCCCTTTTTGTAACTATATCCATGTAACTGAAAGTAAACACAAACTTAAAGTATAATGACACTTTGTAAGTACTATTCACCAAATATTTCTGGATAGATAGAATTATGAGGTAGTCTGATATACATTATTTTTTACCATTATTAAATAATTTCACTTGTTTGATGTCAAAATGCTTTCCTATTCAATAGATTTTTTAAGTTTTTATTACATACTTTGTAAATGAAGTTAAGAATTTTTACAACCATAAATATTTATTGCTAGCTTTCCTCTGCATTAAATACTTTAAAGTGTGAATTTTTTATCTCATGTGTATAAAATGTTCTCATTCAAGTTACATCTAGACCACTTATCTATATTAGAAAGTTATTATTCAGATACTATAAAAAACAATATGTCTTATTTACTTTAATGTTGTTTCTATTTACCAAATTTTCTGTGCAGATTAAACTAGGGGACAATAACTGTGAATCCATGATCAGCCATTGCAAAATATTCACAGACATCAATGACTTTGAAATTGGAAGCTATTAGCCTTCTAACCTTGGGGAAGAAGCAGAAGCCATCTGAAGAATTTGGTTGAAAACTGAGGTCCTAAATCCAATGTTGTTCCATCTTTATATACACAGAGAGTGAAATGGGGATACAGCAAGTGGAAAAACACTGAAATGAAGGTATATATACATGTCCACATAATATGCAGTATTAAAAATCATTTAGGTGTCAAAGAGAGAATACATTAGAGATATTAGAATATATAAACAATCTAGATTTGGTCATTTTTAAAATAAGATTTCAAAGCAGTTGAGTATGTTTGTGTATATAAATATAAAATACTATGGAAATGAAGTTAACATGTCAGTTCAAAAAAGTTACTTCTAAATTAATGGATTTTAACTCCATTACTTTTCTTTTTGAAGTTATTGGTATTCTCTCTTTGATTTTATATCATAAATTTGAGTGAGAGATAGTATTGGTTAAAAGAAGCTTAACATATCATCCTCCAAAACTGAAGCTAATTATTTACGTGGAATAAATGTTTGGAAAGTAACAGAAGGAAGAACACACAGAAGGTAAAATCATCCTTCACATTTTCTCCAGTATATTCTAAATAATGTCTCCTTCCCTGAAAAGTCTTATTTCCTCCATATGTATAATTCATTTCAGGCCATGACCCAGAAAGCTATATGAAAATCATACAGAATATACATGTTCCCATGAATTGAGATAGTAGAGAGAAATCACTAAATTATGACACCTTTTTCCTCCTACTATTCCTTGGGCCTGAATTTGAATTGGCAGTGACAAAAGGGAATAGTGACAAGCCATATATCAAACAATTCTCTATCATTGAGTTCCCTTATAATTTTCAGTGAAAGTAGAGAAGTAAGAACAGTATCTACATTTTAAATGGTGGGTAAAATTTGAATAGCAAGGTTAAATTGTTTAAGGGTTACAATGAGGGCTGCAGAGGATCATTGGTGGGGGGTGTTTGGGATGGGGGATTCATGGGAGTAAGTTCATCTGAATATATATGAAAATTATATAAAATTGTTCAAATGATAGAGGGATGGGCATGGGCATGGTGGATAGACAAGCATTCAATAAATGAGGAGATACTGAATTCACAGCCGGGAGAGCTCTGCCACATTCTCCAAGGGAGCAGCAACAGTCCCCCGAGTGCAGGGGCAGTGTCTGGCAAAAGAGGATGGCTCACTGTTGGGTTCTTGTTATTGATAACTATCCTTATGAGTCTTTGCTCTTGTAATTGAAACTTGGCCTACTGTTATTGGGTGCTTAAGGGTTGCCACCTGAGAGCATCCTTGTTGCTCAAATGTGGCCTCTCTCTAAGTTAAACTCAGCATATGAATGCATTACCTTCCCCCCAATGTGGGACATGACTCCCGGGGATGAGCCTCCCTGGCAACGAGGGACTAATACCAAGTACCAACTGGAAACACGACTGGAAAAAAAAACACCTTGAATAAAAGGGGGAAAAGGTAAAGACAAATGAGTTCATGTGGCTAAGAGACTTCAAAGAGAGTCGGGAGGTCATCCCAGAGGTAACGCTTATACACACCTCAGTAGGATCTCATAGAACACCAAAGTGGATATCACCCCACACAGAGGGACTCCTGAGGGCTCTGGAGACACCCAGGTCCTATATAAGGGGGAATAGCCCCAGATATTGATGCCTTATCAGTGGGCTCTACTTTGGAATCTGTGCTCCTGAGAGTGACAGAGTTGGACTCAAATAAGTCCTCCCTGCACATGGTCCTTCAGTTCCTTCTCTTCAAACCTGTATGTGAGGCTGGAGTTTGTAGGTGTACTTCCAGAGACTGGAGCCTCTGGCCTGCCTATGTGCCAGCCATGCCTGGAATCTCTGTGGAGCTGCAACTCCTACTCTACAGCTCAAAGGACTCACCCAAGTTACTTGGTAAGGAGACGACGATGATGGACAATGGCAATCCCAGGGAATGGAGAGAGCTTGCATCTGAAGGCAAGATAATCCCATCCACCATATCCATGGGATATAAGCCCACTCTCACTTGGAGATGGAGTAGATATCACCATTCCAGTCCTCTCAGGATTGGGAGAAGTGCTATGGACTAGAGTGTACTCAAAGGTATTCTGTTGTAGACGTATTGGGATTTAAGTAATGGAAGAAATTATAACAGTGATGTGAAGCCAGTGGCCACTAGACACTTTTGGTGCAGGGATGGGAATGACAGTTATAATACAGGGGCTTTTTCAGGACTTGGGGGTTGTCCTGAGTGATGTTGTGGTGACAGATATAGGCCATTTTAGAGCAGCATATACCATGCAGAACTCTGTGGGAGACAGTGTGGCCTATGATGTGAACTGTGGCCTATGCTTAGTGGCAAAGCCCCAGGATGTGTATATCCATTGCAGGTGATGTGCCACACTAATGAAAGTGGTTTATGTGAGATGTTATGGGAGGTATGGTAGGTGGAGATCACGGGAATCCCTGTAATTTTGTGTAACATCTATGTAATCTAAGCATCTTTTAAAATATATATGAAAAATTAAAAAAGCACTTATTTCTCCAATTTATATTCAAATTAAAACATAATCTTTTATATTTCATAAAAGTTAAAATGATATAAACAAATGAATGTAGTCAAAGTATACATTATTTAAAGTGTAGGAAAACCAAATATCTATTGGGATGATTACATTTCCCCAAATGAGGAGTCTCTCCTGTGTTTTCTCTAGTGACATTTATCAATACACAAGAAAGCTCAATTCAATATTACCAAGCTGTAGCACATGCAAAAACCGTTTTATGTGAACTTTTTCTTTCATCCAGGACATACTTGCTCCCAGGAAACAAATCAAGAACCTTTGGAATTATTTGTTCTCAGAAAATTCTCAGTCTTATTTAAAGTGGAGGCTTTTATAAGTTTTTGGTGATACAGGCAAATAACTGGAAACAAAATTAGCATAACAGAAATTAGATGCAAAATACCAGTGTGTAAATTTTCTATAGCTATCACAGGTATGTGTGATTGTGTTTATGACCCTATGTGGCATAGTGCTAAACCACATAAAAGGTTCACTTAAAAAAGAAGCATTTTTGTCTTATGATTTGGGAGGTCAGAAGCCCAAAATCAAGGTGGCATCAAGGCCATTCTTTAAACCAAAAGTCTGATGCATTCTGGTGCTGGCTTGCTAGAATCCTTAGAGTTCTTTGGCTTGCATCTCTGACTTCCATCACATGGCAAACTCTCTCTGTTCTTGGGTCTACTCTTCACTTGTTTTTGCTGACTTCTATCTACTTTCTTTGGCCTTCTATCTATAAGGCTTTAAGTAACATCAACCATGATGCATCCTGATTCTGTTATCCAAAATTTAAATAATAATAATATCTTTTACTAGTACCACTCACAAAAAAATTCAACCAACAGTAATGAAGATCACATTAAAAACATCTCACTTTGAAGTACAAAATTCAGCCTACCAAGCTATGCATTACAGTTCAAAAATAGTAATGTTTCAGAACCAAAAATGACTTTATCAATTGCCAGTTAGTATATTTCATTCAAATTTGACCATGGATCAGCACAATAGTTCCAGGTAACACTACAGATAAACACAGAGTTGCAACAGACCTGCTTAGATTAACCATGTACTAAACACATATGTTATGAAGGAATTAACTCTATTCTTGTAAATATAGGAATATTTTCTTTTGTCAAGAAATTTCTTGTGATGTACTTCAACACACCTGTCTTCATGGCCTGATTTCTTAGGTTGTATATGATGGGATAAAAGGTCACAAACAATACAAATAGAAATCAGATAGAATGAGATCAGTGAATTATGTAGACACTAAAATGGGTTTTAGGTATACAATGAATGCAGTTGAGAGGAAAAGTGCAAATCTGCCATGTGTGGTTAGCAAGTGGAAATGAGTTTTGACTGACTTTCTATGGCGAGAGTCTTTCTGATAGTAGAAAAGTTGTAGATGTGTGAGATCAGAATGCAGATAAAGCAGCATAAATCAAGTACTACATTAATGAGAATGAGCACAAATTTTGTAGTTAGGTTGCCGGGTTGGGGTTTCTACTTCATGAGAAAGAATTCAAGAACACAGCATATTTAAGTAAGTAAGTAAATAGTTTAATGAAAAGCAAAATAAAGTGAGAGTACACATGCAAGACTTGAGGGCAGGTGTGCTTAAGGGCAAGATGCATGTGCTTGGAGCTTGGGTTAAGCTTTATTATGGTTTCTCTTCCTTCTTGTATGCTAAGTAGGGATTGTGACCAGCAGCAATTTTGGATTGGTTTCTTTCTGGACTTATCATTGGCTTATAACATAGTGCACTTAAGTTGCTCCCCCATCCACTTTGAGGGACCAATAGGGAAGGCTTCCTATTTGGGGCCTTCTGGGGCTTTCTTAGCTGGCACTTTCAAGTGGGATCTCATGAAGAGGTTCTTGGTGGGGTTTCAGCTGTGATAGTTAGGGCTTTGTTCTCAGTCTGGCTGCCTCCCCTCAGGGGGTTTCTGGGTGGGATCTTTTGACCAGGTTCTTGGTGGTGTTTCAGCTCTGGTAGTTACAGCTTCATTCTCAATCCAACTGCCCTTCACTCATTCCCAATCCTAACTTACCTCAGTTATTTGCTCTTAAGTAGAAATCGATAGTTACTGGGGAAAATCACAGAAAAAGTGTTGAATTTCATTGAGTCCACAGTAAGATAAAGGTTCACACAGTGTATATGAGTCATATAAAGCTATTGTTGAACCAAGACACGGTACCATCCATATATATGTGTTCCCGTTCACGATGACTTCAGAGTACAAATGGCAGTACAGAGGTCAAAGGAAATCACCACAAGGAGAAGCGATTCTGCAACACCTGAAAACAGCAACAAAAAAGAAGTAGGATTATTAATTAAATCAAGAACACCAGGTAATCCTACTCATTATTTATCTCATATTGTACTATATATACTGCTCATATGAGTTTGTCTTTGCATGTGATTATGTGTGTGTGTAAGTTCAATAGGAGCTTTACATTAAATTCTCTCCATACATAAAATTACAGTTTCTTATTCATATGATCCAAATGTATTATGTTTAATTGACTTTTCTGCTGCTCCTTACATACTTGTAAGTGTTATGATGCTATTCAGGCACATGAATGTTTTAAAATGTAACTCGTTATCACCAAATCCTTAGGATAAAGTAAACTGTGCATCAGAAAGAAGAACCTTAATTTGATAAGATGTGATTTCACATCTTATGTGATAAGATGTGAAAAGACATATGTGAGCTCTCTTATGTGTCCATGCCACAGTCTGTTTCCATTTTGGTTTACAATTTTTTTATTCAATTTCAATAATTACTGGTCTGATATTTACTATTTATTTCCTTCATCTTTGATTGGGATTAGTTTGCTGTTCATTTTCTGTTTCCTCCAGGTGTGCAGTTAGATCTTCAATTTTAGCTCTTTCATCTTTTTTAATGTAAGCATTGAGAGCTATAAACTTCCCTCTCATCACTGCTTTTGTGGTGTCCTATTGGTTTGATAAGTTGTGTTCTCATTTTCATTCATATTAAGGCATTTGTTGAATTCTCTTGCAATTTCTTCTTTGAAACACTGATTGTTTAAGAATGTGTTATTTAATCTCCATTTATTCATGAATTTTCCCTTTGTCCGTTAATTAGTGATTTCCAGCTTCATTATTTCATGATCAGAGAAAGAGTTTTGTATAATGTATCCTTTATAAATTTATTGAGTCTTGTAACCCAACAATGGTCTATCATGGTGAAGGATCCCTGAGTGCTTGGAAAGAATATATAGCCTGGTATTTTGGGGTGCAATGCTCTATTGATGACTGTTAGGTATAGTTAATTTATCATGTTGTTCAAGCTCTCTGTTTCTTTATTTATCCTCTGTCCAGAATTTCTATCCAATATTGAGAGTTATGTATTAAACTCTTTTACTATTATTCTAGAGGCATTTATTTCTCCCTTCAGGTTTGCCAGTGTGTGCCTCATGTAACTTGGGGCACACAGGTTAGGAGCATAATATTTAGTATTTTATTTCTTCTTGGTAAATTGCCCTTTGTATTACTATGTAATGATATTCTTCATCCCTTATAACAGTTTTACATTTAAAATCTGTTTTACCTGATATTAGTATCACTTTCCAGCTCTTTTTTCTTTACTATTATCTTTTTCCAAATTTCACTTTTAACCTGGTTGTGTTCTTACATTTGAGTTGAACCTCTTGTAGACAGCATATAGATGGCTCATTTTTTTTTCATATTTTCTATCTGTCTATGTCTTTTAATTAGGAGTTCAAGCCATTAACATTCAATTTTATTACTGTAATGGCATTACTTTCTTCATCCATCTTGTCCTTTGGCTTTCTGATATCATATATAACTATTGTCCATCTTGTTACCCTTTAACTTACCCTTTTTAATAGTCTTCATTTCTACACAATTCTCCAAGTCTATCACCTCTGTTTTCTCCTATCAAGCAGGAGTTCTCTCTTTAGTATCTCCTGTAATTCTGGTCTTTTGATAATATATTCTATCCTTTTTTTTGATTTTCTTTGAAGTCTTAGAACTCACCCTCATTTCTGAAAGACAGTTTTGTTGAATACAGAATTTTTGGCTGGCAGTTTTTCTCTTTCAGTACCTTAAATACTTCATACCACATTCTTCTCATTTCCTTGGTTTCTGATGAGAGGTTGACACTTATTTTATTGAGGTTCCCTTGTATGTGATGAATTGGTTTTCTTTTGCTGTTTTCATTATGCCCTCTTTATCTCTGATATATGTCATTCTGGATTGTAGGAGTCTGGGGTAGTTATCTGTGGATTAAGGCTGTTTGGTTTTTGTTTAGTTTTTTTTATTTTTTTTTTTGCCATCTTGGATATTGATATTTATATTTTTCATAAGGGATGGGAAATTTTGGGTCATTATTTTCTCAAATATCCTTTCTGCAACTTTTTCCATTTTCTTCTCCTTCTGGGATACCAAATAATGTGGAAGTTTGTGCATTTTGTGTTGTCATTCATTTCCTTGAGACCTTGTTCCCTTTTTCCATTCCCTTTTCTTTCTGTTTTGTCTTTTCTGGTTCAGATGGTCTGTCCTTTTGTAGCAATTTGGCATTGTTTATGAATTCCAAAAACAAATTTTGGATTATGTTTGTAAATTGGTCTGTCAAAGGCATCATTTTTAATTGATTAAATTATGATTAGGACTTTGGGCCACATCAGTAGGGTGTTGAGTCCCCACCCTTGGTGGGCAAGGACTCACAAATAAAAGACAGAGTTGGGAGTTTTGAGCTGGAGCCCAGGAAGTGAACACAGAGGAGAAGAACACAGAGGAAAAGAGATGGCTCTTTAGACATGACAGAAGCCCAGGGGAGAGAGAAAGAGCCATTCACCTGGTAGTCTACAGCTGGCTTTGTGGAGAAAGCACAGCTGCTGAGCCTGGAGAGTAACAGAGCCCCTGAAAGAGAGGACCCCAAGAAGCCTGAATCTTTGGAAGATGTTGGCAGCCATCTTGCCCCAACACTTGGCAATAAACTTTGATGAGGGAAATAATTTATGCTTTATGGCCTTGTAACTGTAAGCTTCTACCCCAAATAAAGACCCTTTATATAAGGCAACCGATTTCTGGTATTTTGCTTCAGCACCCCTTTGGCTGACTAATACAGAATTTGGTACCAGAATTGGGTAGTGCTTTTGCAATTACCAAAATGCTGGAATGGTTTTATAAATGGGTAAGAGGTATTTTTTGGAGGAATTGTGAGATGCTTGCTAGAAAAAATCTACACTGCTTTGAAGATACTGTTGATAGTAATATGGACTCTAAAGAGACTTTTTATGAGGTCTAAATAGTAAATGATGAAACCATTATTGGAAACTGGAGGAAAGGTGATTCATGTTTCCAAGTTGCAGAGAACTTAGCAAAATTAACTCCTGGTGTTTTAGGAAGGCAGGATTTGAAAATGGCAAGGTTGGGCATTTAGTGGAAGAACTTTCCTAAGTAAACTTGTAGAATGTGGCTTGGCTTCTCCTTGCAGCTTATAGCAAAATACCAATTGAATGAGATTAGCTGAGGACTGAATTTTTGGGCACAAAGAAACCAGAAACTGATTCCAGAAATTCCAAGCCTCTGGAAATCAAGTCCCCAGAAGATAGTGCCTCATTTGAAGACTTAACTAAACCTGGAAATTGTAAATCAGGATTAAAGATGCAGTTATCTAGGAAAGATTTGTGGAAAGTCTTACTGTCTGATGGATTGGACCCCTGCTTCTTGCATGCTAAACCAGGAAACTTTTTGAGAGAGCTCTATGAACAAAACCACTGTCAGCTTGGACTGAAAATGACATGGAATTGAGACATTAAAGGAGAAACAGCTTTCAGAGGAAAATGATGGAAGCTGAGATCTGGAGTTAAGACATCACCTTGGGCCAAGAGAGGAACCCCACCCATGTGTACAGGGAAGGTAAATTTGCCCCAACATTTAAAGAGGGTGGATGCTCCTGCCTGATGTTTGGGGAGAGTTTTGCCACCACAGGATACAGAGAGGGTTGAGCACATTCCTCAAGGATTGGATCGGTTAAGGCCAGCACCCTGTAGGTCTGAGAGGTGTGGACCTGTCCCCCATGGATTAGGGAAGGCCAGGTGGTCAACTCATTGCTCTCATCAGTTGAGCCTCTATGCCACATGTTAGGAAAGATGTTGTCTTCACTTCACTGTACTAGGGGGGCTAAGACTCTAACCCAAAGAATGAGTAAAGTGTGGCAATCACCCCAACACTCTTGTAGAGTGAAGTCTGGAGCTTGGTCAACACCCAGATGCTTGATGAGGGTGGAACCAAGAAAATGGCCTTTGGGCAAGCCTGTGGAAAGGGTGGGTCCCCATAAGGCCCCAGGGAGAAGAAACCATCATCTTAAGAATGACTCAGACTTGGACATCTAATGAAGTATGTCCTGCATGTTTACTGAACTGTAGAGTACTCTGACTCATGTTTCCCTCCCAATTTCTCCTTATGATAATGAAAATGTTTATCCTTTGTTTGTCCATTTGTTTTGGAAGCAGAGAAAAGGTTTTGTAAGTTTCAGAGGTTTACAGCAGATGGGACTTTGCCCCAAGACAAACTATTATTTTAAACTGATTATGATATGGGTTTGTACTTATTATTCTTACTGCTTTAAGGTTTCTTTGAATATTGTAATGTATTTTTGGTATTTAGAGTATGGGGTGGAGCAGTTTGTCATTGTATATGAATTCCAAAAATAGTTATTGGATTGTGTTTGTAAACTGGTCTGTCAGAGGTATCACTTTTATGTAATTAAATTATGATTAGGACTTTGGTTGGCCATGTCAGTAGGGCATTGAGTTCCTGCCCTTTGTTGGGCAAGGACTCACAGAGAAAAGACATGGAAAAGGTCAGAGTTAGGAGTTTGACCTGGAGTCTGGGAAGTGAACACACAGGAGAAGAACACAGAGGAATAGAGACAGATCCTTAGACATGACAGAAGCCCCAGGGAGAGAGACAGAGCCATTTGCCTGATAGCCTACAGCTGGCCTTGTGGAGAGACCACAGCTGCTGAGCCTTGAAAGATACAGAACCCTGGGAAGAGAGGAACCCAAGAAGCCTGAACTCTTGGCCGCCATCAGCAGCCATCTTTTCCCAAGAGTTGGCAATAGACTTTGGTGAGGGGAGTAACTTATGCTTTATGGCCTGGTATATGTAAGCTTCTACCCCAAATAAATACTCTTTATAAAAGCCAACAGATTACTGACCTTTTGCATCAGGACCCCTTTGGCTGACTAATACTCTTTGAAATCACTAATTCATCTTTGAGCAATTCAAATCTGCTTTTATGTGCCTCTAATCATAATTTCAACTCTTCCATCATGTGTTTCATGCTCATAAACTATGCTAGTCTTCTTTGAAGGCTTTCAGTTTTTTTATACTCACCCAGTATCTGCTTAATATCTTTTATCTCTTTAGTCATATTTTATTTTAATTCTTTGAATTGATTTAGGAGAGTTGTGTGAGTATCCTTGATTAATTGTCTTAAATCCTATATCTCTCCAGGATATTTCATTTCTTCCTTTGGCTGAGCCATCTTATCCTGTTCCCTACTATGGCTTGTAATTTTTGGTTGATGTCTAGGAATCTGAAAATGTTGGTGAATTTACTCTGATGGCCAAATTCTCTCTCTTGCCTATTGTTTTTTTTTCCAAATCTCTTTTTGATATTTTATTCAACTTTTTCTAAATCTTTAATAATGCCCAGATTAAGTTATAAAAATTAGGTCTGGGGCTCACTAATTGGATAAAATATTTTCTCTCTGGAGTTTGTTTTAATAGAGACTTTAAAGCAATTTTTCTTCATTCAATTTCCAGACCCATGAGCAGATGGATCTCATCAATGCATCTTTGCACAGAGATGTTTCATTCAAACTCTGCTTTCCTGTTTTTGGTCTGGCCAGAGCCAAGATTCAAAATAGATTCTACTGGCCAAATTAACTAAAGTGAAGCCCCCTGAGATGCCTTCCCCTTTCCCTTGTAACATAGGAGGATCTCCCCTGTTTATTTCTGATATTTTGTCAGTTTGAATAGCATACTCTCAGTCAGCTGCAGTGAGCCAGGAGTTTTACACCAACTTATCTTGCAATGTGTTATGGGAGCATTTCCTGTCCACCACATTGTTTGGTGACTCAAATTTGTTGTTTCAGATTCTTCATCTCTCTGTCCTTCAGCCTTCTGGGTGCTGTGTAGCACTGTCTTTGTGTGCTGATCTCCAAAGCAATTCCCTCAGACAGCTTTTGGTCCTTTCTTAATTGTTTTAGCAGAGGGATAACTGCACTAAGAAAAGCAGTCTACTCTATTTTAGGAAAGCTGAGGATTGGAGATCTTACTTTCATGGCTTAGTTTCCTTTTTTGTCTTTTAATTGGCTTTGGGAACAAGGCTGACATGCCTAAAGGTTAAGATTACCACCATAACTCCCAGGAGGGGCTGTCTATATTTTCCGACAAGACTTGATTAGACCTTGACAACAAATAACTGATGATCTAACTGTTCCCAAGACAGAAATATGAAGGAAGATGTTCTGAGAAGTAGTGGACAGACACATGAGGAAATTATTTTTGCATCCAAAATACAGATATGCATAGCTCAGAATTCAGTATGTATCTTGAGTTGAAAAAATGTTGATGTATTGCAGCATAATGTGATAGCGAAAATAAGCAAGTTTTGGTGATTGATTGGCTATGAGTAAGAGATGAAAAGGAAGAATCTAAAGGGTTGGGATTTATAACCTAAATTGGTGGGCTCCTATTACATAAGATGACTATTTATTTATTTATTTATTTATTTATTTATTTTAGAGATGGCAAAATAAGACTGAGTTCAATTTTGTACATTCTACCCTCCACAACTAAAGCTTGTATTAAAAAGAACATGATTTATAGTCAGATATTATACATAGAAATTCATAATGCAGCACTTTGAAGGAACTACACCAATGAAACTTCTTATTCAAACTATAAATATCTTATCTATTTTAACAAATTTCTCCTACAGAATAAAATAAAGCCAAACAAATCAGATGTTTAAAAATAATTTACTAATGTCAAATTTGCTAACATATTTATTGTGTTAGTTTTCTAGGCTGCCAAAATGCAGGCTATCAGAAAAGGTTTGTCTTTTACTATGGGGATTTATTAACTTAGAATCCTACGCAATTTGAGGCTGTGAAAATGTCCAAATCGATGCACCATTAGGTCTGGTCTTCCTTGAAGACCAGCAACCAGCAATCCTGGATTCCTCTGTCACATAGGAAGGCACATGGCAATTTCCAGGGGTTTCTCTCCTTTTCCTATCTTTCAACTTCTGGCTTCAGTGGCTTTTTCTCTCAGATCCTGTGCCTTTCTCTCTGTATATCTCCATATTCATCCCATTTACAAAAGA
Organism: Cabassous unicinctus; assembly: GCA_029593785.1. Lineage (NCBI taxonomy): Eukaryota > Metazoa > Chordata > Mammalia > Cingulata > Chlamyphoridae > Cabassous > Cabassous unicinctus. The sequence continues at coordinate 13,963 of JAQZBX010058142.1, forward strand.
CTCCAATAAGAGGCTTAAGACCCAACCTATGCCACACCCCAACTAAAGTCAACCTAATCAAAAGATCCTACCTCCAATAGCTTCACACACACAGGAATGGATCATCTCTAAGGCAATGTTTTTTGGGGGACAATAAAAGCCTCAAACTGCCATACTTTACAAAAAAGTAAGTAAAAACATGCATAGTCAACCCAGTGGTAAAAATGTGTGCATAAATATACTGTCAAGGTTTAGAAAACAGCCAGTAATTAAAATTGTCCTCTCTTTAAAATATTGCTTCTCTTTTTCTTTATCTTTTTGAATATTCTTCAAATATTGTATTCTTTTATCATCAAAATAAAATTAAATACATTTTGACTCTCACTTTGTCCCCCTTTCTCCTCATGTTTAAATTTTGTTTTGTGCTATGATTTTATTATTTTATGAAAACCCAATTTTATTTGTTTGAAATGCATGCATTCCTTGATTCAGATTTATCTGCTCTAATACATCCTTCCTAAAGAAAATATAACTAGTTTTATTGCCAAATAGCTCATTTCAAGTGAAAATAAACTTATTGCATTTCCTGCATTTTAAAAAGTAAGTTCTGAAAATTTACAAAAATACAATATCAGGATAAAATGAATGAATGGGACAACTGAGATTCTTTTATAAGTCTTCAAATTGGAAATTATCTTATTATCCATGAACTTTGAGTTTGGAATAGGTTGCCACCCACAGCTCTAAATTTGCCCTAGCAAAAGGAAGAAACAGAGTTTCAAGAGAGATGAAGTGACAATGAGAAAACCGAGTTAATGATAAATGTATTAACAAACATTATACCAAGGATTCAAATTTGGGAAAGATTACTACTTTAAGGAATTAGTTGGGAATATATACAGAAGTTGCTCTTCTCTGTTTTAGAATGTTCCACTATTATTGTGATAGTTTGTATCTAGTTTTAGATATTCTAATGGAAGTGGAAAGTTTAAGAAAGTTGTATGGTATAAATTTCATATTTATAAATAGAGGTAATTTTGACCATAATATCCATGAATGGATAATTCTTTGAAAAGGAAAATTGATTAGGCACTCATTAAAAAAAGCATAGTTTTAATATAATCTATGCAATCTTATGCAAAAATTTAATGAGAAAAATGTCAAACATTTGCATATGCCAGAGCTGTTGCTATTATTTTTCTCTCTTGTCATTTAAAAAATATTAGTCATGGTTGCTTAAAACAGCTCTTCTTAAAATTTAATATGTATTCCAATTACATGGGAATCTGGATAAAATGATTTTCTCCAATCTGAATTGAATCAATAAAGACCAGAATTTGATTGCTGAGTAAGAAGTGAGAATTGGATATTCTTATATTCATGTCTTTAATGATGATAGTCATCCCTAACAATAATAGAATGTGTTTACTGAGAAATATATTTGTTACCAAATATATCTTTGTACCTTCTATGTCCAAAAACAAATGCTTGTTTTCACTTTGTATGTATTTGCATTTTAGCACCTGTAGGAAATAAGAAGTAGAGTTACCTATGAAATAATATGGTACAATAATACTGGCTTTCATAATTCCTCAAATTGTTATCTTTACCACAGGTCTTTATTTCTGTATGCCACTTTGAACCTCTGTCTAGTGCCATCTTTAGGAGGAACTACCCTTAGCATTGCTGGCAGGGTACATCTAATGGTGGTGAACTCTCTCAGCTATTGTTTGTATGAAAATGTCTTAATCCCTGTCTCATTCTTAAGGTGAATCTCAATTTATATGACATTCTTGGCTGGCTATTGTTTTCTTTCAACATTTCTTTCAACACGTTAAGTATTTCAACCCACTGCCTTCTTGTCTCCATGTTTTTTGTTGAGAAATCGGCTTTCAATGTAATTGGAACTCCTTTGTGTATAACAGTTTGATTTTCTCTGGCAGCCTGCAGAAGTCTCCAATTGTCCTTTAATTTAATAGTGTGATAAATATACGATGGGGTGCATTGTTCTTCACGCTTATCTGGTTTGGTGTTCTTTGAGCTTCTTTGTGCGTATTTGTTAAGTTTGAGAAATCTCTGTCACCATTTCTTTGGTTATTCTTTCTACCTGTTTCCCTCTTTCTTCTGTTTCTGTTACTCCTATAATGAGTATATTAATGTGCTTGATGGTGTCCCAAAAGTGTCTTAGGCTATTTTTGCTTTTACTATTTCTGTATTCCTTCTGCTCTTCAGCCTTACTCATTTCAGAGGTCTTATCTTAAATTTCACTGATTATTTCTTCTTATAGCACCAATCTGCTCTGAAAGCTTCCAGGACATTTTTCATTTCAGTTATTGTGGTCTTCAACTCTATTAGTTCTTCTTGCTCCCTTTTTAAAATTTATAAAATTTATTTCTAATTACATAGACTCATATTTCTTATCCATTTTTTTCTGAATATCCTTAAGTTCTTTCTCTCCTGTATTTTCCATCATATCCTCAAGCATTTTTTTAATAAAAATTTTTTAGTGTTTTTTTAAAAAATACTTAGATTACATAAGTGTTACACAAAGATTATAGGGATTCCCACATGCCCCACCTCCCATACCTCCCACAAGCTCCCACATAAACATCCTTCATTAGTGTGGCACATCACCTGCAATGGATAAACACATCCTTTGCCATTAATCATGGACCATAGTTCACATTGTAGACCACACTCCCTCCCACACAGTTCTGCATGTTATATGGTGATATAAAATGGCCTATATCTGTTGTTGCAATGTCACTCAGGATAATTCCCAAGTCCTGAAAAAGTCCCTATATTACAACTGCTTTTCCCTCTCCCTGCCCCCAGAGCATCCAGTGGCCACTGGCTCCACATTGAGATTGTAATTACTTCCTTTGCTTGAATCATAATATGTCTATAACAGAATACCAGTAATTCCACTCTAGTCCATAGCTCTTACCCTAATCCTGAGGAGTCTGGGATAGTGATGTCCACTCAATCTCCAATAGAGAAGGGTCTTATATCCCATGGATAAGATGGATGGGATTATCTTGCCTGCAGCTGCAGACTCTCTCAATTCCCTGGTGTATTAGTCAGCCAAAGGGGTTTTGATGCAAAATACCAGAAATCTCTTGGTCTTTATAAAGGGTATTTATTTGGGGTAGAAGCTTAGAGTTACCAGGCCATAAAACATAAGTTTCTTCCTTCACCAAAGTCTGTTGCCATGTGTTGGAGCATGACAGCTCCCGACGTTTGCCAGGGTTCAGGCTTCTTGGGTTCTCTCTTCCAGGGCTGTGTTTCTCTTTGGGCCTAGCTTCTCTGTTTCCTCCACAAGGTCAGCTGTAGACTATGAGGCTTTCTAGGCATTGCTTCTCTCCACAAGGCCAGCTGTGAACTGTCAGGTGAATGGCTCGTCTCTATCCCGGGGCCTTCTCTCCTTCCTCACCAGAACTCCAACATCAAAACTACTCCAACACTGTCCTTTGCCATGTCTTTTATCTTCCATTCCCCCACCCACCAAGGGGTGGGGCTCAATGCTCTACTGACACGGCCAAGATAATCCCTTAATCATAACTTAATCATGCCCAGATTAGCAGACCAGTATACAAGCATGATCCAATATCTATTTTTGGAATTCATTATTACATCAAACTGCCCAACTGCTACACCTGGGATGGCTGTTGTCCATCATCATCTCCCCGCCAGGTGTCCTGGGTGAGTCTATTGAGCTGTAGAGTAGGAGTTGCAGCTCCACTGAGATTCCAGGCCCAGCTGGCACATGGACAGCCCAAAGACTCCAGTCTCTGGATGTACACATAAAAACTCCAGCACCACATAAAGGTTTGAATAGAAGGGACAGATGAATCATGTGCAGGGAA
>JAQZBX010058143.1:0-17802 GCA_029593785.1 Cabassous unicinctus
CTCTAGACTCCCACGTACATATAGCGCTCTTTTAACACTTATCATATTAGAATGACTTCTTAAATTGTTTTTCTTTTACATTAGAAAAGGTAGAGAAAAAAAACCCTCATGGATCTTTACGGTTCTAACATTTAGGTTACTGACATACAGAAGATTGTTCAATGAATAGATTTTTTTTCCAGGAGAAAAAAAAAGGATTGAATAGAGACCTCGTACATGTGGAGCAGGTGTTCAACCACCGAGCTACATCCGCTCCCCTAAATAGATAAGATTTTATGACCACAGAATTAAAGCTTTTGCTAGTATTTCTCATATGATGATAAACAACATACTTAGCAACTTAAGAAAATAGTCTGAAATTAGTGCTTAATAATTAGATTTCCTTTAAGGTTCTAAATAATCTATCTGTCTTTTTCTTTTTAACTTAAGCTAAGAATTTACAGACAAATATTTAAGTAAATCTGATGATGAATCAGCAGCATCTATGACTACATAAGTTTTAATTTCATTTCCCTCTATATTCAGCTTCCTTTATTTTAAACTTCTTGGCTGCACATGTAGAAATTAGAAGCATTAAAACAGAGTAAAAAAAAAATCTTGCTCTTCCCAATGCTCATGTAGTGACTTTGAGAAATAAAAATCCTATTTGGAGCCAAAATATCCTTAATAAAGAAAAGTTATTAAACTATGCTGTTAAGGAAGTTCACTTTTCCAACATCCTCAACCAATTAGGGAAAAGCACTTTCTTAGATCTTCATATTTGTTGTAAGAATAGAATGTTTGTTATAATCACCTCCTCTGGTAGAGTCCAACCACTAATTGTATCTCATTCTGTTTACTTTCTATTGGTGGCCAGGTTTTTAAGAAAAATATTAAGTTTCAAGTATATCCCAGACTGTAAGAGAGACAAAATTCCCCAGATATCTTGAAAGTCAGGTGCCAAAGCATCTATTTTTCTAGTATAGACTCTTCCTATTTCTAGAGACTTAAGGGATGTGATCCATGTGAAGAGTGAAGGGTACTCAAGAAAATATAAATTCTACATATTTTGTGTTATTGTCTGGGGACAAATATACGAAGTTACCATAAATGAGACTATCATGCTTTTTCAAAGAAAAGACTGGATAGAATATGGGAGTCATTAAGTATGGTATTTCATTTGTCTCCACTCTTCTTGTGCTGCCAGTACAACCTGGTATGGAGTGTTGGAACAAATATTCGTCCAGGCAAGTGTAACTCTGAAATTCTTCTTAGAACAAATGAAATGTTTTTTAGAGTGTTTGGATGATTTCCTGGCTTTATTACTGCCATTGGTATAAATCAGGTGAACAAACTTTTCCATTAACAGCCAAAGAGTAAATAAAATTTTAAGCTTTGTAGACCACATGAGGTCTCTGTAATGTAATGCATGTAATTTTAAACAACCCTTAAAAATGTAAAAAAGTCTATTCTTGGCTTATGGGCTGTACAAAAACTGGCTGTGGGCCAGGTTTTACCTGGAGGAGGTAGTTTGCTGAGCCCTGGCATAGATATCTTTAAGAATGTTACCTTCAAGACTATTCAATTTCAATCACGTTTTTAAGAATAAAGTGGGAGTGGGCAGCAGGAAGGTGTGAGAAAAGAACAATTAGGGATATCACCACTATTCAAGCTCCATGCATAGCCATTTCACATATTCCAAGATATACTAACATTACTATAAAAGAAATCAGAAGGTGCCATTCTCTGTCTTAGTCCCACAGAATTCTTACTTTAAAATGGAAGGCACTTAAAAAGAGTTTTTATTATAAGGTACATATAAAAATTATTTCTAAATCTAGCATCCAAATAAGAGTATTGGATTATTTCAGATCAAAGTTCTTTTCCAATTAAGAGTCTATGACTTGAGGAGCCAGTGTAGCTCAGTGACTCAGCACCTGCTTCGCATGTATGAGTCCTGAGTTCAATCCCCACTACCTCCTAAAAAAAATCTATGACTTAAAAAAGATTTTTAAAAATGATTTTAAATAGAGAACTTGAAAAACTCTGGTGGATAAGCTGCATGTTGCAAGGATCATTTTCAGTACCCAAACACAATAAATCCAGCAGTCTCTAAAGAAATTGGCCTGAGCTTAAAGAAAAGATGAATTTAATAGAGGAAGTTGCAATTCTTTAAAGAAAAAAAAAAACAACCAAAAAAACAGAAACACACTTCCGTCTTTTTACTCATCTGCAAATTTAGAAAAGAAATGAAACTTAAAAACCAAGTCCAACCACAATCAAGGCAGATTCACTTAGAGACCCAGGCTTTGGTAGCCCATGTCCTATACAAAGGCAGGTACTGGAAAGAATTTAAACCAGTTCAACAAACATGGCATTGAACATTGGACTTACTATGAAAAACAGCTCAAATTCACAGTGTAAATCAAGAAAAACTTTAAATGGTAAGTTAATATCCACTTACTCTCAATAGCGTGAATTTACCCAAGGCTAATAAAAACTAAAATGTATTTGTTATTACATGTTCTTATATGAATTTAAGCAATAATGTAACTAAAAAGACATAATAAAAAACAATGTTATAAAAAAAGGTTATGGTCACAGGGACAGTGTCTCACATGCTGAGATAATGAATGGTCTCAAACTTGTGACAAAATATGTGTATTATTGTATTCTACCAATAATCAGAACCTACAAAGAGAGCCTATAAGAATTATAGATAAACAAACCTAATTCACTCATTTTAGTATTTCCATTTGTTTTGTATGCCGAATCTGCAAGAGAGATAGCAAGAAAATGATTAGAGTTGAAAAGGAAATGAATCATATGGTCCTCTACCACAGACTCACCCTCAAAATTTTAATAGCACTTTATAATTTTTATACTTTAAAGGCTAGTCACCTATATATTTTAAAGAATCAACAAGATTTTTTTCTTAAAGGGAATGACTAAGGAGCAGTAGAAACCCAATGTAAGGATAAATGTAAGGAAACCCAATGTTTAGTTCCCATGATAAAGCATCCTTAGAGGCCAGTAAACACTGAAAATGAAATGGAATTAGATCACTTGGAATGAGCTTACTAGTTTTCTTTCATGGTCATGGAATCAATTTAAGGGAAACACTTTTAAAGGTTTCAGTCAAAAAGAAATGTAATTGAGGCAGGGAAATTTTATAGCCCTAGTCACAAATCTTCAGTCTTGAATTTTTTATTAGCACTATACTGAAAACAATAAAACATTTCTGACCTTAGTTTAAAATCATGGTAACAAAAGGAAACAATCTCTTAAAAAGGATGAGGAAGCTCTCATATCAGAGATCTTTCTGATATGGAAAAATCACTCAATAAATGTTAAGTAAAAATAAAACAAAAAAAAAAGGTGCAAAAAAGAGTATTTTTCATACTGAAATGGTCATTTCAGTATGAAAAATACAAGGAAAAGATAATTTATACACAGATTTCCCTTTATCTCCATAAAATATCTCTGGAAAACTACCCTAAGAAACTGGTAACACCGGTTACATCTGATGAAGAGACGTGGAAGCTAAGGGACAAAGGTGGCAGGGAGACTTTTGATTTTTGAACTATATAAATACATGTACTATCCTATTTAAAATAAATTTATATTTATACAAATGTTAAACTAATAGAAAAAGTAATCTCTTACCAGATCTTGGGCTTCTTAGAGGAGGTCTACACAAGCTGATTACAGGATCTTCACTCAGCACTAATATAGGAAGAGAAAAAATTTAAAATATAAAATGGTAAACATATTAACTTTATTATGCAATCATTCCTTTGTTTATTCAACATAGGTTTACTGAGCTTTTCATTATGCTAGGTGTGGAAATACAATAAGGAACAAGAGACAAGTTTTCTACAATATAAACTATATGGGCTAGTTGAAGAAATCTGCAATTTTTCTCAGCAGATCATGCTCATATACAAGGAAAGAAAATGTCAAATGAAACTCTTCTAAATTTTTCAGTTAAGAACCATATTCTGTAATATAGCACAACTCTATTCCATTTGCAGCTTATACTCATTGTGGATTATTAATGACATTTTTATTTTAGGGTTAACAGCCAGAGAGTTAATACATACCTTCCCTTCAACTATTTAACCTTGTGTGTATTCAGGAAATGCAAACTCTCATTTTAAATAAGCTGCTAACGTTAGCCTAAGAAACCACGTATAAAGGTAGATTTTTCCCAAAGAACCTCACACAACATATTCCCAAACCCAATATATATCTTAATCTGGAATATTTTGTTTTGTTTCATTCATTGCTGTAAAAAAGTATTACGTTTTGGCTCAGTATGAGAACTGCAAAGATCACATTCTGAGCTGGCTATCATTGGCCCCCTCCAATCTACCGACTCCATATGTTTATTTTTACAAAGTTGACATGACCTGTTTTTCCCTTTATAATATTTATATATAGGTTTAAATGTGATAATAAAGGTAAAATTTTATCATTACTCCTCCCAGTATTACACCTACCTTCTTTTTCTCCTCTGTATTCCTTTCCTTTTCAGGTTTAATTAAACCTAAAGCTCAAAATCTGTCTTTTAATGCTATTTTATTTTTTAAAAGTTAGTCTGTAGGCATCAGTATTATTTCAGTCCCCATCTTCATTTAAGAAGCATTTACTGTACACTCTATCATATACATAGTCCTATGTAAGGAACTTGGAGACCAAAAATAGGAAATAACTTTCAAAGCATGAGAGAATAAAATACCAAGTACCCTTCTTTGGTACTAGTCTACAATGTAATAAATATCCGGAAAATGAATGAATGAATGCTGCAGCTTAAGAATCAAAAGTTTTAAATAAAATAGCTGACATTCAAAAGTATCACGGAGCGGGTGTAGCTTAGTGGTTGAGCAAGTGCTTGCCATGTATGAGGTCCCAGGGTCAATCCCTGGTACCTCCTTAAAATAAAAAAACAACATTTATCCATGATTATTTAGCTAGAAACCCACAACTGTTGGAGCAAAATATGCAGTGAAAAGCATGGGATAAGGGCATGCCAAGTACTAGATTTAGTATGATTTTTAAAAGCATCTTTTAGAGGAGGAGAACCCCGAGTATCTCAAATCTCCCAAAGATGTGTATGACCTTATTTCTAGTTATACTGTGTGCACAGTGAATCATCGATATATTCCAGGTAGCCAATACAAGGGTTCCATTCAATCTATCATCTATTTTGGGGAATTTTTAAAATTCCATTTCCAATTATAGCATAAGTGTCTAGAGAAAAAGGATACGCTTAAGCAAACTTTTATTACCTTCACATCTCTTATTAAAGTGCCGTAAGAAAAAAATTACCTCTATCTGTAAGTTTTACTGTTCACAAAAGTGATTTTACTTGTACTATCCCATTTTTACAGGGACCCTGTGAGTTCAGCAGGGCAGATAATATAAAGGACCAGAAGCTCAAGGTGGGTGGTGAATTGTGTAGTTACGTACCTCATAAGTAGTTCTATATAAATTTCAAAAGACTATTCAAGATATTCTATCATACAATAATTTTATAAATGGTTAACAGGATGGTATTTTAACAGTTTTCCTTATCACAGCTTTACTCCATTATTTTTATAAATTTACTCTAGATTTAAAAACTGAGGTATTTTTGCTTTTCCAAATTTAAGAGACCTGGAGAAAATAAATCCATTGTAAATATAGTTTAAACATTACAATTTTTCCAAATGGCCTGGAAAATCTGATTGTAGCATCCATTACTCAAAGCATTTTTCTAAGGAATTTCTAAGGAATAAAGCATAAAAGTGTGTTTATTTGGAGTTTAACATGAATCAGAAAAACCTTCATCTAAACTGAGAATAGAATAGTTCAAATTATAAACCATAATCTTATTAGAAGGAATAGATAAAGAAATAGGACCTAACATACACACACACACACACACTCAATCAGCAATGATCAATTTCAGTAGCTACAGGCATTTATTGTGGAACTTTCCTAATATCCCAAAAAGCAAACTGAAAATAAATGCAACTAAAAATCAAAGGTTACTAAGCATAACAACTTAGCTGAACTTAATCCTTCTTCCTACTTTTCAAAGTATTTTAAAGTTTTTAAAACTTAAGTGGACTATTAAATGTAGCTTTCTCCCATGTTACAGTGATTCTAAGATACAATTTTTAAAAATACTTTAACATTTCTGAAATTATGATGCATCTTACAATCTATGGCACATTACAATTTAATTGGGAGCTTTTTTTCCTTTTAAGTGGTACATGAAAGGATAATGTTGCATCTTACAACTGATGGCATCTTATATTCGATGAAATACAGTATTCAACTGACAAGACTGACCAAATTATTTCATTTTATCGTGCAGAACACTCCATTCATTTTGAATGGAAGACAGTGTGCATATTCATTTATTCAACACAACAAATATTACCTAGTAGCTAATTAAATGGGAGAGTGACAGTAAAGTATTTGGAGAAAATGAAAGACTTTTGGAGAAGACAAATCTGGGCCTGAATTTTGGCTCAGCCATGATCTTGAAGAGGAGTCTTAGCTACTCTGAGCTCCAGTTTTCTTATCTATAAAAGGGGTGTAATTATCTTGCAAGGGTGGGTGGATTAATTAACATATGCAAAGTTGCTGGTATTAAGTAGGTACTCAAGTGTCAGCCCTGGTCTTTTCTTGACAAATGCCTTTATTGCTTACTTAAATGAATAATTTATGATGAAGATTCACTGAAACTCTGCTTTGGGACCCTTGAAGAACCAGGATGTAATATGTACCAAAAAAAAGAATGATAGGTAAGGAGAAAAACAAAAAAATTAACTCTCCTTACCTGGAACCTCTTGTCTTCTCCTGCCACTTTTCTTTGAGACTGTTTGGCTTAAGACAGTTTGGGGAGATGACTCATCCTCTAAAGAATACACATGACATGAGTTAAAACACAGAAGACATGATCTGGAGGATCATGATAGAAATTATGCATATTAATAGTAATATATAAGCAGAAATGCAAATAAGTTATTTCTTTAGAAATATGTAATTAGCTTTACCAAAAATCTGGAATTAAACAAATCAGAACTACTCTTAAGACAAAATAGTGTTGTATGAAAGGAGAGAAGGTTAACACTTCTCTTGACAAGGATGGAGGATGCCCTCAGGCACACAACACGCATATGGTTAAGACAAAATAGAAAAATAAATGAATTCATCAGAATATAAAAATAAATTATTTTCCACTGGTGCTTTCCAACTAAAATATATTACTTCTGAAAATTAAAAAGATGGGCTAGAATCATTAAAAATGGTGTAGACAAAAGCAGAAGAGTGAAAAATATTTAGATCCTTACAGATTTACTAAAATAGACGTAAATCCTTTACCGAGACGTTAAAAAAAAAAAAAAAAAAAGCCTATCTAACTCTGTGCTAGGTTTTGGAGTCAATACATTGTAACATATTTATTGCCAAACACGTGTAAAGCATTCTCGTAGTAAGGATGGAGATACAGAATTAGCTTAAGTACTGAAGTATATAACATGGTTCTTCAAATATATATATACATGATAGGATTCTTGCCTTCAAGTTAATAATTTTAAACGAGAGATAAAATTAACATATTGACTAAATCTGTCTCGAGTGCTACATACAACAGTAACTTACATATCTTTAACATATAGTTTCCAAAATCAACAAATCTTCAAATGTGTTAGCATCTCGCGTGCCAGCAAGTAAACTTCTAGCTATCAATGGTCTACCATTATGTCATCTCATTGTGACTCAAGGCCCCTGATTTTTATCTCATGGGGCTAACATGAAACTTCACCTGTGACTCAGTATCAGATCCCAAGGGAGGTTAAGGGTGTTGATTCACCTGTGACTTACCTAAAACTATATTCACTTTGTCAGCATCCTTTTGGTCCGTTTAAACATCCTACTTAATTAACATAGGCTTGCTTTTTGTAAGGCTACTAAACCATTACGCTAAAGTGGGTCTCCAACTTGGCGAATTTTGGCAGAGACCACCACACTTGAGAAAGAGCAATCAGCTCAAGTTAATCGGACCCTGGAGAGCTTCCCCTTTGGGTGTAGGGTTTGGGTGGGGTCCCAAGTCCATTCACCAACTCCGCTGTCCCTGAAACATTCACTCTTAACAAACTGCCTTCCTTCTCGCCACCTGGGTGGGGATGGAAAAAGACTGGAAGATTGGATTAGAACCATAATTCTGAGCTGGGGGCTTCTGGCCTCTGAAAGTTAAAGAAGGAAAAGGAAGTGTCTTCGGTAGAAACAGTAGGACAGAGGGGACCGAAATGAAACCAAGCCTGGAATTAGTCTGGGTCCCAAATGCCGCCTAATTCGCGGTCCCTTCAAGAAGGTCTGCAGAAAGAGGCCCTAAATTGATTCCCAAGGATGTGCAGGGACTCCCCAGCTCTGTCCCACTCGCCCTGAGCGAACGCCTTTTCCGCCCTCCTCTCCTTCTGCTCGATTCTCTTTCACGTCTGTGTGTCAGGGTGAACCCCGCGCGGGGGCGCAAGCCCAGCAAGGGTCGAGGACGCGCAGGGGATGAGCTCTGCGGAGGCGCCCGCCCGCCCAAGGCGCGCACACTGTTCCGCGCGCCCCCGTCTGCCGGGTCCCCGCGCGCGCTCCTTGGCTGGCCGGCTCTGACTGTTAGCTCCGTTATCCTCACCTTCAGAGGACTGAGAATCCCGTAACCCTCTCCTGGTCGTAACCGGAGACAGCTGTAGCAGAGGCTGCTGTGAGATCTGCTGCTGAGAGTGCTGCTGCTGAAGGCGGGTAGCTCTTCGTGTCTTCATCTCCACGGCTTCCTGGAAACGCGGCTGCCTCCGCTGCCGAGACCGAAGGTAGTAAACGCTTTCTCTCACTTCCTCTTTCGCAGAATCGGGCCGGAACTCTTTTGGCGGGGCTCGTCTTCCTACCGGGGACCTTTCTTTAGTCAGCCGGGGATCGAAGTCGCCGTACACTTCTGGCGGCTCCTCTGAGAACCTCACTTCCCGCCGGCCGTGGCGCGACGGAGATGGAGTTCTGTACGCAGGCGCGTCGCTGCCGCGGCCATTTTGAGGGGCGAGCCGGTGCCTCCCCTCTCGAAGGGGGGCCCTGGGCGTGACGTACACCTCCCATCCTTCCAGCACCGGCTCTGCCCGCCGCCCCTCGCCCGCCATAGTTATTGACGTAGCTTGAGTCGATCGCGAAGATGGCTTTGGAGTTCTCTAGATTCGCCAGCCGGTGGTCGCGATGGCTTCTCGGTGTGTTCGATTGTGGTTGCGGCAGTCAGGGAGGCAGTTGAGAGTCGCCAGGGCTGCCGCCTGCGTTGTCGCTGCTGTACTGCAAACCTGCCTCTGGGCCCATGGTGGCTCCTGTGGACTGTGGGAGAGGCAGTGCCTGCGCTGGGCAGTGCCTAGGCTGGGTCAGCTGCTGCGGGTCACTCCCGCCTCCTGGCTGGAAGCACCAAAGAGGAGGAGAAGGAGGAGGACGTCGCTGTCCTTGGTCTTGAGGGAGGGAGAGGAAAGGGCGACGAGAGGGACAACTCGCTGAACAAATTGCCTGTCCTGAACCCAGCGGTCGCGGCAAGTGTTGCCCGAACGCAGGAGACGCCGGTCCTGGCTCTCCAGCACCGAGTCTCCGGGAAAGGCCGAGGGGGACGAGGGTGGAGAAGAGATTTCAGTCTTTGCCCCAGCCTGTTGCGCAGTTCTTGGAACGTTCCCGAAAGATCAGAAAGATAACTTTTGCTCCCATCTTCTTTTTATGGCGGAAATTTTAATTTCAGGCTCCTTATGAAGGCGGTCACCGAGTTTTAAATTTTGTTACCTGTTGTGTACAAAGTCGTATTTACAGGCATACTCATTGGGAGGATCTCTATTTTCGAAACGTACGCGCAGAAAACAACCTTATGCCTCGCCTTTCATTGAAAAGCTCTATTCCAGAGTAGGTTCCGAAGTCCGTTGTAGTTGGTAGTGCACAGTGAGAAATGAACAAACACTTTTAGTGAAGGCAACGCTGTAAGTTTAGCTTGTAATCGCTTATTTTCACTTTGATTCAGGGTATGACTTTATATACTGCATTTGATTTTGGGTTCCTGCTTTTAGTTCACCGAATAAACCAAGTTAAAAGCCACTTGTTTCACCTCCGTATACACACACTTAGGAGTAAGAATAATCTGCAAATATCTAATCAAATTTAGGCAAACCTGAGGTAAGGTGATTAGTGTTAAAGTGTTATTTTCAAATATACACACTTCTTGGAGGACTTTCTATAATTGATTTTAGTGAGTAGATTTTTAAAGGTTTGTAATTTGATACCAATTACAATGAATGATTCTGAAAAACTTGACGGTGCTTTTTTCTTTCAAGTATTTTAATCACTTTAGAATGTTTATTATATGCAATTGTTACTCAAAATTGGCACAGATTTCAATTTAACTAAGACTTAAGGTGAACTGTGTTTCACTATTTGTCCAAAAATTTGACCTCAGATACAAGGAATTTCATGCTTTAGAAAGTCACCTAGGTTTTAGCTTTATTTTGCTTTATTATATACAAAGAAAGGGAAAGAAGCTGTAGGAACAGTAACTAAAAAGAGAGGTGCTACTTTAAAAAAATCTTTTAAGGGAAAATTAAAAGCATACTCTCCCTTGTCAGCCTAGAGTAGGTGGAATATTCGAAAATCTATGGGACTCATGACAAAATAGTGAAGTATTGATACTTGGTAATACCTGACATTCATTGATTTGTGTTTTAAGTAATGCCTTCTCTTTAGGGTGGATATTATTTTACTCATTAACACAATCAAAGTTCAGTAATAAAGGTAATTATTAAAGGATATAAAACTTTATAATATTAATATACTAAGTTCATATTATGAACATTAATGCATATATTAAGAGCCTCTTTAAAACATTTGCCAGAGCAGATGACTGTATAGAAAATTGGATACAGGCTTGTAAAATTTAGGTCTAGGGGATATTAAAAGTGAGAGAGAGATCAGAGGTTCTACATATTGAATAATAAGTATATATGTTATTTTGAAATAAAAAATGCTTAGGAATGGCTTTCCAGGAAAATGAATCATGAGAATCTTTAAAAGCAGAGGCAGAGTAACTTCAACGCATCAATTTTCCCTCATTTGTCTAGATGATAAGGATATATAATCCTAGCTGTGCCTTAACTGCTTCCCACACAGTACAACCTTACAAATACCAAACTTTGTAAGTCAAACCAGATACTCTGCTGTAGATGTTTTTCAAACTGCAAGATTTGCTCAAAAGAGATTTATAGAGACAGTAGAGCCGTAGCCATTATTATGAGGGATCTGCCAGTGATACCAAGAGGAGGCCTGAGCTCTGGATGTTAGACATTTAATTTGGGAATTGAGTGATACAAAAGAGAAAACAGGTAAAAAAAAGGAATGATTATGGAATACACTCATTCAGTTGAATTCATATATTTATTAAACATCTATTCTGTGCCTTAGGTTATTTGCCATATATTAAGGACGACAGATACACAAAATATTATGATTCAGATTAAATGACTGGCATTGTCACATATCTAGTTATTAGAACTGGATCCAGAAATCCAGGGTTCTTGCCACTGAATTTCTAAATAAATCAGCTATTTTAAGTGAAACTTATTTAAAATATTTAATTATTCAATTAGAAAATTGAAATTATTTAATGAACAGCATGTAAGTGTAACGAAATCCTGTGATTTCTGCCAAAAGAGGGTGGTTGAAAGTGAAGGTACTGAAAATCCAATTATATGAAAAATGATAAATTCAACAAATAATTGAACTTCTGCTGTGTACTTGCCAGGCCTTGTTATAGGTGCTGGGCCTATGGCAGTGAACAAAATAGACTGAAAGATAAATATAAAACCCTCCCTGCCTTCTTGGAGTTTATAATCTATGGGAAGAGTCAGACAAAAATCAAATAAAACTGTGTTGGTCATACATGTTACAGAAAAAATGAAGAAAAGGGAAGGGGTGGTATTTATGTGGAGCAGTGAGTAGATTTATATTGTCTTGGATTCCTCTAGGTCAGGAAGAAGCAAACCTGAATTAGACACTTACTTGACTTTACCTCTAACCAATTATGTGTTCTTGGGCAAATTGCTTTCTTTCTATCATTTATATTAATGTATATAACATTTCTAAAATAACAGCCCTAACACTCATAGATCAAATTAGTAGCTACTTTTTATTGATCATTTACTACTATGATTTAGCAACCACCACAACATTTTCTCACTTATTCCTCACAACCACCTTATGAGGTAGATAACGCTGTCCCCATTTGACACATCAACAAACTGAGGCTTAGGTTAAACAACTTTTTTGAGGACACGGACCTAGTAATGGCAGAGGCCGGATTGCAAGTCATGTCTGACTGGTGCTTGCCATTATCATTCTGTTCTGCGTCTCGCTGTCGTGGTGCCATGGGTTCTTCCAGCCTATGAATTTCAGTCATTATAAAGGGTCAGGGCCGCCAGAGGTCTTGCAGACATGTCTGCAGTACCCGTCAGTTACTAGGTTGAGAACCCCGGAATGTCTGCGGTTCTGTGGTGCGCGCTCATCGCGCCCTTTGCCCCGGCGTTGGCACGGCCGGGGAGATGGTGGCCGTTGGGGGCTGGTGGAGGGTAGGGTGGTGGCGGTGGGGAGTGGGACCCGGGGGTGAAAAGCCGGGAGAGAGGAATGCCGGGGCCGAGGCGGAGGGACTACCAGTCCCAGCATGCCGCAGGCGCCTCGCGGCGGAGGTCGCCGTCACGCGGGCGGCGACCGGGATGGTGTCGGTGTTCGGCTGCTGCCGCCGCGGGGTGCAGCTGGGTGTTGTGGAGCAGAAAGAACATCGAAGGGCTCCCCTGTCGTTGACTGTCGACGATTTAAAACCCCGCTAGAATTTGTAAGTAAAGAAAATGAATATTCAACTTTCCATGATTTAATATTTGAACTGATACCTTATCCTTTCAAAAGCTCTTTCAGAAACGATCCCTCCCCACCCCCACCCCCTACCGCAAAAACATTAAACGGAGTAGGGTGGTCATATTTTTTGCTTTGAATTTAAAAAGAGAAAATCTTAAAAACCATTAAACGGGATAAGGTGGGAGTAAATTTTTGTTTTGAAGTTTACGATGAGAAGCGGAATCCTTAAAAGGTTCAAAATGTAAACGGGAAATCCTACTACTTTACCTTCTGAAAAAAGTTACAGGAGCCTCGCAGGATTCCAATCATTCGTCATTTTAATCCTTATAAGATAGTACCCCACCCCCTCTTATTTTTTAAGCGTTAATGGTGCTAAAAAGGGTAAAGTGTGAAGTTTTAGGAAGACCCTTCGATTAACATTTAATTACATTTATATATGTACCCCCAGTGGTATTTCACACTCGATGGAAAAGTTTAACCCTTTCTTTCAGTCGTGCTAATTTATACCGTTCAACAGATAACAGAAATTATCTTAATCTGATTAAACATAGTTTTTGTTCCAGTTTTATCTGTCTTTAGGTTTAAAAAAATATTTTTTGTCTATATGAGAGATCCTTTCCATGTCTCTATTTTTTAAGAATTTGGTTGTGGCAGCTATCCATATTTGTATTTTATTTTTTAAGCATATGATTAGTATATGAACGGCCGGTGGAAAATAATTTAGTAAAAAAAAAAAGGGAACTTTATCGTAGAAGAAACTAAAAATATTTTTCGTAGCCTTTGTGTGGACTAGAACAGTTTGAAAGCCGACATTTGCTATGAAAACTTTCAGAGCCCCTCCTCCTTAAGGTTTATTATGCTGATTGCAGTGTCAACGACTTGATTACCAGTTTTGCTGCTGGTAACCTTGAGTGATTCATTTAAACTCTATTTTTTCTAATTTCCTTCCTAATGTAGAGAGGATATAATACATTACTAGCCTGAAGAGCTTATATAATTCACAAATAATGTAACTTCAGAATTTAGTTAATTATTTGAGGATTATTGGGCATTTTAATAATTTACGATAACTGTGTATAACTTATTTTTGCCAAATAAATTTTTGCCTACAGTCATTTAAAACTGTATTCCGTGGAAATCCACATTTCTCTGGAATGCCACTTGAATTTCCTGGAGGGAAATTGGCTCAGAGAAGCCTTGTCTGCTTTTATCATTTTGGGGTGTGCACAAACCCCATTCTAAAAGGAAAGATTCCAAGTGTGACAGTACATAGAGGCATTCCACAACCTCCAAAAAAGTTTAAAGATAAAAAATGGGCTGTTTTTCCTTTTGCTTTTAGAATTCTATTTGCATAAAAATTCCATCAATATTACTTCATCTTGTAAACGACTTGTGTCCCACAAGAGATAATATGATGATTATACTTTATCATAAATTTTGCACAGAAAATCAAGCATTTGAGAATATGGAAGGATGTCTTCAACATTGGTTATGATCATAGACTTTGAAATCAGAGCTGGATGTGAATTCTTATTCTGTCACTATGTGCCTTTTGGCAGGTTACCTCATCTCTCTGAGACCATTTCCTCATCTGTAAAGTGGAGTTCATAGGGTCATATATAGTATTAAATGGGATAGTTTAAGGACTCAGTAAATGGAAACTGTTACTGATTTGGCCTCTTTCCTCTTTACTAATATTAAAGGATGTGGTACTTGATTTTGGTAATCAAAATAGAAAGGAATAAAATTTATCTATAATTCCACAACCTCAACACATCAAATTGTTTTGAATTTTATATTCTCTCAGCCCTTTGCCATAGGTATACATAATGTAAATGTAATAATATTTTTATGAAAAGTCAAATTTAAAGTTTGTTAACTTCTGAGGGGCTTGTTTTAACCATATAAATAGGGCTTTTTTTTTTTTTTTTTGGCATTTAATTAGATTGTATTTTATTTAGATAAATGAAATTTGCCCCCAAACAGCATGAGGAATCATATACTTGGACTAGAGGAAACTGCTAAGCTTGAAGCTTACATTGTAAATAGGGCTTTTTGATTCTGCCTTCTGATCTGCTAGTGAAGAAGCCACAGAACTTACCTTTAGTGCAGTTTCTATTTGCTTTCCTCATTCCAAAAAATAAAACCTTTAGTTGCACTTTTATTTAATAATACAAATAATAATTGTAACAGTTTTTTTAGTACTTCTTTTGTGTCCCACAGGGCTGTTGAAATTTCATCACAACACCCCTTTCATCTAGGAAGTGTGATTCCTGTTTTGTAGTTAAAAAAACCAAGGCATATAGAGATAATTCACCAAGTCAGGCGCTGGAACAGTCATTCAGGCCTAGTCAGTCTGGCTTAAGAGGACAGTGCTATATAAAGTTCTGAATTTGCAGATTCACTATATTGATACTAGGTCATATGTAAGCAGAAGTTGATCCTGGTGGCTAATTAGTACTTCTTTGTATAGATATAACAGTATTTGAATTATATAACTTCTTTGACCACCAACTTAGTAAAAAATGTTATGGGAAAATAATAAAGAGGAATAGGGAATTTTTAGAGCCTAAACAAATGAAGCGTTCACCTATAATTTTGTTAGTTGTAGTAGTAAAAATATTATACACAAGGCAAGTTATTAAGCCTAAACATTCCTTTTTTAAATTAGAGGTTCATAATTTGAAAAGTAAATTAAATATAGGTTTTTTAGTGAAGGAAAATAATTTTTCTTCTTTAATGCAGTGCTTCTCATCAGTATCAGGATCACCCGCCAAACATGTTAAACACAAATTCATGCTCCAGACTCTCAGTAACTCTAGTCTTGTAGGTCTGGGATGGGGCCCAAGAATTTGCATTTTGAACATGCTCCCAGGTGATGATAATGACTCCAAGCTGATGAGTTTGGTAAGGGAACAAATATTAACAATTGTGTCCAGACAGTGATACTTGAGTGTCAGTGAGCTCCATGAGCACGTAGATCTTGGTTTCTAAACAATATTTTCTCGTAAAAATGAACCAGGACTCCTTGGAGAAGTGGTTGATTCCAGGGCTGGGGCAGGGAAATACAAGATGAATCTGGTATATCTTTTGGTGCTTGAAATTAAAGAAATGCTCAAAAAAATTTAGGGGCTTGTTGAGAGGTTGCAGGAGCCAATTTGAAGGAGCTCTTAATGCCCAAAGTTGGAACAATTTTTTAAAAAATTTCTTTTTAAGATTTATTTATTTCTGCCCCCCCCCCCCATTGTTGTTAACACTCGCTGTCTGCTCATCTTCTTTTTAGGAGGCACCGGGAACTGAACCCAGGACCTCCCATGTGGGAGGGAGGCGAACAATCATTTAAGCCACCTCCGCTCCCTAAGTTGGAACAATTCGAGCAACAAAATGAATATTAGTATTAGATTTTAACTCATGGAATAAAATAAATATCCGTGAGTCCATTATGATATAAATAATTGAATACATAAATAGGGAGAAGAGGCCACTCTTTTTTTTACAGAAGAATTCCAATTAGTAAACATAAAAGGAAAGAGGGAAATAGAAAATCACTATTAGGTAAACAGCTCAGTAGTAATTGTTGCCAACAAAATCCCAGCTATGATGCTGGTGGGTGAGAATTTTGAGAAAACCAGGATAATTACATAGTCTCAAAGTATCTCTCCCAAGATAATTAACTACAAAGGAAGAATAGCTAGTAGACATACCATGTTAACCCAGTGATAAGATTAATATTACCAGTAATAAGACATGGACGTCTTCTGTGGTGTTATTCTTGCTGAAAATGCATAATCTCATTCTAATCATTAAAAACATTAGACAAACCCAAATTAAGAGACTTTCTAAAAAATAACTGACCAGTGCTCCTCAAAAGTGTCCAAGTAAAAAAAAAGTGTCTGAGTCACAAAAGACAAGACTGAGGAGCTGTCACAGATTGGAGGAGACTGAGGAGAAATAACTAAATGCACTGTGGGATCTGGGATTGGATCCTAGAACAAACAAAAAGGACATTAGTGGAAAAACTGGTGAAATTTGAATATGCTCTATAGTTCAGTTAATTGAATAGTACTAATGTTAATTTCTTGGTTTTTATCATTTTATTTTAGTTATTTAAGATGTTGACTTTAGGGGAAGCTGAATGAAGAGTGTAAGGGAGCTCCCTGTACTAATTTTACATCTTTTCTGTAACTCTAAAATTAGTATAAAATAAAAAATTTAATTAAAATGTGTTGGCTTAAAGTAGATACTAAAAGTGGTTAGAGTAGTTGAGCTAAAAATCAGTCTGGTATGTCAGCCATTGTTGGACATCTTAGCAAAGTTTTAGATTCTTTATGGATTGCTTTTTGCCTCTACATGATCACCCTTAACCAGAGGCACAAGTCAAGGTAGTTGGGAGGGATTAAGGCAGAAGGGTTGGTAGAGAAAGGAAGACTTCTGAACTGCTCAAGTCCCCAAGTAAAAAACAGTTCCCTAGGAAGTAGTTGGAGGGCCCCTTGTTCCTAGTTTTGTACTTTTTCAAACTCCCTTTAAGAAATATGGAATAAGTCACCAATTAGTTAAAATACTGAAAAATGGATGGAAAAATTGTGAAAATAATGATACTCGTATATAGGGTAAAGGAGTGGGCAAAACTGTATAGTTTTAAACAAAGACACATAAAAATAGGTAGAAAGTACAGAAAAACATAAGCTTGGCACCAGATCTCACTGTTGAAAGCTGCATATTAGTTTAAAGGTTCGGCTTCTGGTACATTGAAACTAGATAGACTTTGAACCATGGACTTTTGGTCCACTAGGGCAAAGTAGATTGAAATGTACCAGGAAATTTCTGAGCCAATTGTTGTCCTTTATGGGTCACCCCCACTCCCCCCCCCCCAAAGCATGCTAGTCATGCACACAC